>JANAVB010016219.1:0-49178 GCA_029216955.1 Iris pallida | reverse complement strand
ACAACATAAAATATCAGCCAGAAGTGGATGTGACATATATTTGTACTCGAGAGGTTTTATGTCGAATTACTATCAGTGGACGTCACACGGAGAACTTATGCCTTAGCATCGGAACTGGAGCCTAATTTCTCGTATATGGATGTCCATGACCATGCTGATTACGATGAAGGGTGCGTGCACATGGTTTTTGATGCTACAGGGCCTAGTTTCGATCCAGACAATCATGATACGGTAGAGGAGGCACCGAATGCCGATGCTGCAAAGTTCATGGAGTTGTTGGAGAATGCAAGGACTCCTTTGTATCCTGGTTGTGAGGATCATTCATTATTGAGGTGTTACAAGACTGCTGAGCATCAAGTCTGATTTTAACATGTCTCAAGAATGCTACAACCAAATCATCGAGTTGATTATAGAGATCTTGTCGGTAGGTGCAAAGTTACCAGCAGACTTCTACCGGTCTAAGAGGATAGTGAGATCTCTCTGGATGAAATACGAGAAATTGATGCATGTCGCAACGGGTGCATATTGTACTATAAAGACGACAAGGATGAAGACGTGTACAGATTTTATGGTGCTGATCTCTACAAGGCAACAAGTTTAAGTAGGACTCCCGGTGCAAAGAAGCCTATCGATTCGATGAACTACTTGTCGTTGATGCCGCGATTACAAAGGTTGTTTATGGTGAAGGAGACTGCAGAAAATATGAGCTGGCACAGAGGGGAATAGATCGAAAGAGTGTTGGATCACCCATCTGATGGGAAAGCATGGAAGCACTTTGATCGAGACTATCCATATTTTGCTTCGAATCCGCATAATGTTAGATTAGGTCTCTCCTCCGACGGTTTTACCCCATTCGAACTTTCGGGCTTCCAGTATTCGTGTTGGCTTGTGATCATCACTCCGTACAATCTATCGCCTTAGATGTGTATGAAGACTCTGTATATATTTTTTACGTTATTATCCCAGGTCCAAACAATCCAAGAGGAACATCGATGTGTATTTACAGCCATTGATAGATGAGTTAAATCAGCTGTGGAAGTAGGTGACAACACCTACGATATTTCTAGAAAGCAAAATTTTTAGATGAGGGTCGCACTGATGTGGACCATCAACGACTTTTCAACATATAGAATGTTATCTGGATGGAGCACTCATGGTCGTGTCTCATGTCCGTATTCCATGGACCACACGAAGGCTTTTCGTTTAAAATTAGGAGGAAAATCGTGCTTCTTCGATTGCCATCGACAGTTCTTGCCGAAGGACCATCCATTCTGGAGGAACGTGAATGCATTTCGTGCCGGCATTGTAAAAAGGCCAATCCACCGCCAAGGTGGACCAGAGGCACGATATGGAAGGAGGTCAAGGATTTTCCAAGTGCTATCGAAGAGCCTACAAAGGGATACAAGTGTGATGAATTTGCCACACTCATAATTGGACGAAAAGAAGTATATTCTGGGACCTACCTCATTGGAGCACCAATCTGATCAGACATAACCTTGATGTCATGTATATCGAAAAGAATGTGTTTGACAACATAATCAATATTATTATGGACATAAAGGGAAAGACGAAAGACAGTCCCAAGGCCAGGTTAGACTTAGAAGATATATGCAGACGTCCTACGTTGCATTTGATAAAGGAAGGCAATGGAAGTATAAGCAGCCTAAGGCAATTTTCTCACTAGACAGGGAGGATAAAGTGAGACTTTGTATGTAGATTCAGGACCTAAAATTTTCGGACAGATATGTGTCGAATTTAAGAAGATGCGTCGAACCGAAGGACAATAAACTGACGGGTATGAAGAGCCATGACTGTCATGTTTTATGGAGAGGTTAATTTCGATAGCATTTCGTGAATTATTACTGTCGGTCATTTGGGATCTATTAACAGAGTCGAGCATATTCTTCAGAGATCTTTGTTCTACTAAGTTGCTTGTCGATCGTCTAGAAAAGCAAGAGAAGGACATTGAAGTAACGTTATGCATGGTTGAGAGGGTGTTCCTCTTGGGTTCTTCAACTCCATGGAGCATTTTCTAATTCATCTATACTACGAGGCACTTGTTGGTGGGCCCATCGATTATCGGTAGATGTAACCGTTTGAGCGGCATTTGAACCACCTAAAGAGAAAGGTAAAAATAAGGCTCGGGTCGAGGGTTCTATTTGTGAAGCCAATGTTCTCGAGGAGATTACAAACTTCTGCTCAATGTATTTCAAGCCATAAGTTGCTACTAATAGAACAAGAGCTCCCAGGAATGACGATGGATATCTTGAATCTAATGATGCAATACTGAAAGTCTTCAATGCTTTCGGAAAGCCTTCCGGGGAAATGAAGAAAAATATATCTGAATGACGAGAAACTAAAGGCTACTCCGTTACATATATTGCTCAACTGCGATGAGGATGAAGTGGAGAAGTTCAAGGGGTGAGTAACTAATACGTCCACATTTATATCATCTATGCATGTAATAGTATCCAATATTATTATTAAACTAATTGGTATATGTGTTGTTATTTTCAGCACATTTAATGACGAGGTGTGGTCGAGTAGACAGTACATAACGGATGAAGAACTGGAACAGAAAATGAGACGTCATTTTCTAACATGGTTGAGTGCATATGTAAGATGATGCAGTAATTACTTCTCGTATATACACTTTACATAATAATTAACGAAACGCTGAATTTAATTTCTTATCTTATGGTATTTAGGTCGATCGTCCGAACGCAATACTAGAGAATGAGCCTATTAGAACTCTAGCTAAGGGGCCATTTATTCTATCAAAATATAGCCAAGCTATTGTATGAATGTGTTTAGGTTCAAGTCAACAAATGCTCCGATCAGAAAGAACTTTCCAGATCTTGATTAGACCAAAAATAGTTATTTGTGTATCCGATCTACAAACTACAAAGATGTAGATCCGGGCAATGATTTCAATGGAACCATACAGGAGATTATGGAGTTGACATATAACTAGGCATAGAGCCAGCTAAGATCGTGTTGTGCAAGTGTGATTGGTTCGATCCGATCCAAGATCAAGGTTGGAAAATTGACAAGCATGGTCTTGTGGATATTAACTACCGCCGTCAATGTCAAGGATACGAACCATTTGTCCTAGCAAGTCAGGCTCAACTAGTTTACTTCACTACTTATCCTAGACGAGGAACAACTAGGTTGGATTGGTGGACAGTATGCAAGATTAAAGCCAGAAATACCTACGATGTTGACAAAATAGTTTATCAGGAGGATAAGCTACCTCACATAACAAATAAAGTTGACGTGGACATAACGAAAGTTCTATATTACACGTCTAATCGTGTAGAAGAGGTAGAAGTATCCGAAGAGGAAAACAAAGTAGATGAAAGTGAAGATGAGGAGGAAAAGGAAGATGAGGACGGAGAAGATGAATTTTTAGAAGATGATTGAAAGTAAAATAAAATATAAAATATCTTCCACATTATACGTCTAATATTGTCATTTTGTTTAATCCTTAATTAATCTCTATGTTTCTATCAATCTTACCAGATGGCACCTATGACCCGAGGACGTCGCTTGAGAGAGACACCTGATGCTGAGGAGGTAGTGCTTCCTCCTGCTGTTGAGTCGGTATTGGTACCTACTACAGAGATGACGATCAAGGAAGAACTTCCTCCTACTATTAAGGAGGAAGTGATTCCTAAAGCTGAGATTGCTGTGAAGGAGGAGGTGGCACCAGAGGACAGTTGTACTGGGAGTTCCAGTCATCCATCTCCTCTGGATATTGATCTTGCTGGCATGGATCCTACTTATTCGCATTAGCTAAGGAGGGAGATCTCCCTACGCCTGCGTAGAGGACAGTAGACTACTGTCCTTATTTCTGGGTTAGACTTGGCTTTGTTTCTGGATATTGATTTATGACCGACTTTGTTTCCGGTAGACTTATTTCTGGGTTAGACTTGGATGTTTATGGATGTTATTATCTAGACTTGGATGTTTATTTTAGTTTCTGGATATTTATTTTACTTTTTGGATGTTTCTGGATGTTTATAGAGTTTATTATCTAGACTTGGTTATTATCTAGAAATTCAACGGAGGGTTGCTCCAGGTGTATTTTTATAAACCATGATATGTTAAATGTATGTTTATTATCTACAAATTCAACAGAGAGTTGCTCTGGGTCTATCTTTATAACCTGTGATATATTAAATACATGATTATTATATTGTAGATATCTATTTCTATCAGGTATGGCAGGACGGAGAGGATCGTACCCCCGTGGCAGTAGAGGAGTATTCCGCGGAGGTAGAGGTTCCACTGGTGGATGGAGTGGTAGTCCGTTAATGGATGACGGTGTCGGTTCCTTGTCTCATAGTACTCCAGTGTACCAGCCACTCGGATCACCGTCTGCATCGACGATACGTGGCAGCACTCCCGGGACGGGTAGTTCCAGGCCTGATCCTAGCCCGTCCAGCAGCATTTCTCTTGCTGGCGGTACTATGGTGAAGGAGGAACGGGTGGAGGAGTTCGCACCTATGCCGTCTACATATGATCCGAGCGATCCCCCAAACGCCCCTCCGGATGAGACGAGGATGGAGATTTGGCCCGACGGGCCTACAAAGTTAATTAGTTAACATTTATTCATACTTATGTCTATATGTTAATAAATTTAATTATCGTTGTGTAGATATCATCTCCCGTCGGTTCAGAGGGCATTGGGGCTATTTCTGAGATCCAACTACAGCGGGCCTTGGATCAACTACTCGGATGCCTCGGACGAGAGGAAGGCATTCTGGTTTGCCCACTTCAAGGTAACTAATGTATATTGCTTTTAGTATAAATCATATTTTATGTATATTGTATAGCTAACTAATTTAATTCTTGTAGAAAATATATTTTTATCCACCACACCGGGCTGAGACGATTGAGAAGCAATTTCCTACCATTGCCGCCAAGTTGATCCGAGATGCGATCGACGACCAGAAGGCTCGAGGTCGTTCCAAAAAGGGATCCAAGGTTGGATCACGCCCGAGCAGTAGACTGCCATGAAGGCTAGATTCAATGCTCCTAGGTACAAGAAACTATCGGGGAAGCCGAAGGTGGCTAGGACGAAGGCAGAAAAGTGGTGTGGTGGCTTGATTCCCATGATAGAACATTTCTGTCGCCTGGTACGTGTTTTACTGTAATATATTATTTTAATAAAAGTAGTAATAGAATGTTTAATTTCAATGACAAACATTTTATTATAACAGGTAAAGAAGGGTGTTAACCCCAACATGGTGACGGTCTTCCTGGCAACCCATCGGAAGGACGGAAAGGTCATCGATGATCGGGCTACGCAGAGCTATGTAAGTATTACTTACGTGTCAATAACTTTATCATAACTTAAGAAATATGCAAATATATCCATAGACGTGGAACAACTAGGTTGGTAGTAAATATTATGCTTATCGAGATGCGTACTTTTCTAGGATGAGTATCTTAGGCTAGAGCGTGAGCTTACTAGTGCATCTGTGGAGGAAGGGGCAGGTACTTCCGTGCAGCCCCTCCTGCTCGGACGATGGACGAGCTCTGGATGACCGTCGTTGGTGGTCTTCAGAGGGGTACGTACTACGGTATGGGATCCTACAACACCTTTATGGCGACACAGTCATCCAGAGCCACCTCTGCCAGTGTGCATTCCCTACATCCCTCAGAGGAGTCGGTCCGAGTGGGGTAACTTTGTTGCCAGCTTACTGAGCTGCATGATGAGCTGTTAAGGAGGATGTAGTAGCCCCAGTATTAGCCGCAGACGGACGATGCTGCTGCGCTCACCGTACGATTTGATATGCTCGAGCGAACCATTCGGGAGACGGGCGAGAGAACAGATCGTGTCGTTCAGGCGGTGCAGGGGACGCAAACGGCCATTGGCGAGCAGGTTTCAAGGCTGGCGGCTGTTAGGCGTCCACCAACTCCAGACTGCTGGCCATAGAGCGGACACTTTTTGGTCATGCTTCGACATCCACACCGACTGCAGCGGTTCCACTGCCCCCTCTTCATCCTACTGATGGGTCATCGTCGGTGATATTGACCCCGGAGCAGTATAGGTTCCTGGTGTCCCAGGTGCAGGCACTGCCTACTCCTCCTCCTCCTGACCAGGTGTAGTCCTTTATTGGACTTTTTTTCATTTGTTGTGTTGGTGACCCATTGTTGGATCTTTATGTATATGTTAGTTTATGTATTTATTTTATCCTGGGTATGACTATTTGTGTTATGTTATGTTGAATATTATCGGACACACTTTTTATAGCCGTTTGGTAGTAGATTTGTATCCACCCGACTATTTCTTGTCTTTCTGACCGTTTGATTTTATTTATTTGATTATTGGTAGTGCATTATTATTATTTGTCTTTATATTGGTTTACCGGTGTTGAGTGTTCCACCGAAGGGGTCGACGAACCCAGGGAATTCCACGGAGGGTTGCTCCGGGTCTATTATTTGCAAACTGAAACTCTAAATGCAGGTACAATATTTTTAATGTAACTGTTATTTATGTCAAATGCATACAGTTTGCTGTTTTGTTTTATAAATTTTTTTGGAATTAGCGACGGTCTGTGATGCACACTTACGTCGCAAGCACGTCGCAAACCTGAGAACCAAACGTCGCTAATCGTTACAGAATGTCGAAGATGTGTTGATGTGGCAAACTGTACAGGTCATCTAATCTAGTATCTGGACGTCGGTATTCAAGTATCATAACGTCGCTAAAATAATGATATGGCGGCCAAAAAATTCTCAGATATGGAGTCGAAAAAATGTCGCTAATCACTAATTTAACGTCGCTAAAATCTGAACGGACAGCAAAAATCAGCAATGAAAGGTTACATCGCTAATTAGCAACGTTGTAGTCGGTAAAAGTCGTTAATACTAGCGACGTAATGCGTCACCGATCTACGTCGCTCTGGCGACGAATAGCGACATTTTCCCTAATAGCGACCATGAAGAACGCGACATGCCCTAAACGTCGCTAAATACGTCGCTATTTTCATTTAACGACATTTTGTGGCTGTTTAGCGACGTCATTTGGCGTCGCTAATATGAGATAGTTTGGTAGTGTTGTTTGTTACCAATTCTTAGCCAATGTTATAAGGTATAATTTTTTGGGCAAGCATTTTAGTTTGGCCAGTCGAAATATATTGTCTCAAAATTGTGCATTCTCAAAAGAAGAAACTTGCAATGCGGGTTTCGAGATGCAAAGATTGTTGTAGTCAATTAATATTTCTTGAGTTTCTCTGCATTTATGTTTTTAGAGTAACACCATTGAATACTGTTTCCTCACGAGACGTCCCTTTCTTCTATAAAAGACCTGTGTTCTACTGCATTCATTTTGGTATAAAGATAGATAGGTTGCATGTCATGTGTTCTTGAAATAATGTTCAATGGTTTACTTGGTTACAAATTTATGACACGCTATCTCCAGTTTATAATACAGAATGTTCAATCTTTTACAATTTTTTACTTCCCCGTAAACTATTAACAAGTGGTTTCTCTGCTCAAATAGTTCTTTAAACTATTCTTGAAATATAGTATCGAACCAAATACTTGTTGTATAGTTTTAATCTCTTGATTGCGACATCATACATGAAATAGTGGATTTTCTAGTCGAAGTTATAACTGGATGATGCTGCCAGTTTAATGTGATGAACATCTGAAAGATATGTAAGTTGTGACTTTATCTGCAAAATATAGCTTAGAGTAGAACTCAAGTTTTAACTTATGTACGTGTTAACCACTTGAAAGAAGTGGAAAAGACATCATACCTACCATTATATTTTTCTTATAGCTTAATACACTAGAAACCAAGCGTGGCGATTCTATTTTTGCACAAAAAATAGCACAACTATAAACATGGTACAGTTATAAGTCTCAAGTGTGGCAGCGACTACGTGAACAGAATGGAACGAAGTACTTTCTTGCAAAAAAAGGCCACTAAAAAGACAAATGTTGATGCTGACAATCATTCAATTGTCTGCTTAAGATGCTTATTGTTACTTTATTCCCTTTATCTAGGGGCTAAAAAAGCTTTCTAGCAATAATGTGATGTATCATCAACATCAACTAGCAGTCTTAAAATAGAGTACAATTTTTTTTGTAAAATTTATTAGCAATTTTATGTGATAGGTGGATATTGAAGTTTGATACTTAAGACTCACTCATGTCATGGCCTACAAAGAAGGTTTAGAGTGATAATAGAAGTGAAGGAGGATGATTTTGTTTGGGCCCTTATTTGGAAAGACTTTGCTTTGCTTAACATGTCCATGTCGTACAACATGCTTTAAAGTATCGGCCGATACCGATCCGATACGGCCGATACCGATACGATTTAGCTTGTCCCAATCCGAAACCGACCGATACCTGTAATGCCTATAGTTCGTATTACGTATTTGGAATATGTATACGTATCTTGACTCGTATTGCATGTCTCCTGGCTTGGTTCGCCTTGTTTGGGTTGGCTTGGTTCGGCTTGGGTTGCTTATTGGTTCATCATGAACCAAGGGAAGAACCCTTACCTACCACCACCATCCCCATTTATTAGCCCAACTCTTTCTCTCTCTTAATTACTCTTTTTTTCTCCACCATTACTTCCTCACCTACCAGGAAGAGAGCTTAGGCAAGTGCAGCTTGCTTCATGGAGGAACTCCGTTTATATTGATCCATTCTCATCCTCATGAGATTCTAACACACATTAATACAAGAAGTAAGATCACCAAATATACAATAGTAAGGCGTCCCAAATATTACATATTTAGCTGATCATGAAGCTAGTCGTTAAAAAATATGAAGACTTGCAAGAGTTTCGTCATACATGATCAATCCTAGGATCTGTCAACCATGTTACAGCCTGTAGGCAGACAGTAAATAAGATGTACAATACGAGCTAACAAGTGCTCGCAGGCTAAACGCCTCAAAGTAATAATAAATTTACAATAGAGTAGGATAGCCAAAAATAAACTCACTCGTTGCCAGGATTCCGTCTAGTGGTCACCATCTAGCTGGAAAGTCGGTAGATCCTCTGGAGCTGCTCCGGTATCTGGCCATACAAGACCAGCTGGATCAGATCCCAGAAAGAGCAAGTTCCACAAGAAAGCTTCACTTAGAAACTAAAACCAGCAATTAGCACAAGAATATAATTATATAAATAAAGACATAAAATATAGAAAAGCATGGCAGGATGATATATGATGAGGTAACCATGGGACTATTCAGGTAACCAGGTTACAACCCAGAAACCAAACAAGGACCAGGGTTGTAACCCTTCATCTGAACAGAACTTGGTTTCTCACCATTTATCGGTAAGATAAACACAAGCAATCTGGCCACGTAGCAATCTGGTGCAGGATCGGGACAAGACTAGACTGGTTGAACTCATCCAATCATTTCACGGCCAAGAAATGAGTACGGCTTGATACTTTAACTAACTAGGGTTATCACAGCCTAGTTACTAACAAGATGCAATGAGATTGTTCCATAGCCACAAGCCCTGCAGACTATCCAGATTATCCAGGTTGAAATATCATGTTCATGGAGGGTGCAACACATGGCAGTGTGCTGGAAATGTGCCCCACTCGTCGGCAGGCTACAAGTCCACTTGAGCGCCCAGATAACAGGATTGTCTGTAGCTGGAAAATCCCTTCATGACTACTGGATTATTCTAGTCATTAGCCTTAGTTGAATTCAGTAGGTACCCCTGACCATGGTACTCAGGGTCCCTTCTCTATATATGATGCGAGATAAAACTGGTTTATTTGTACAAGCACAATCGCCCACGGTGTCCAGGTCATTCATTCTTGTCATGTCATGTCATGCTAGCCGTCGCAAAAATAATTTAAGATTTATCATGTTAGGTATAGTTGTCAGGAGTACGCTACGACGGGCCACTATCATGTCATGTCATGTTACTTGTCAAGAGTGCACTCCTACGGGTCACTGTCGTGTTCATGGTACATATGTAGGATAACATCGTACAAGCATTCTATCAAGAGACCCAAGTTATACTAAGGATTATAAGATATGAGCATAATAATAACAATTAAATCATAAAGTACATGGCTTATGAAAGAGCCATGCGGCTCGAGCTAATACGGCTAAGGACCTAAGGGCACATGCGGCCCAAGTAGGAAGGGCGCATGGGCTCAGGATTACGGGGTCCCATGCGGCCAGTAAAGGAGAGCGCATGCGGCTTAGGGAAGGGAAGGACCTCATGCGGCTGGGAATGACTGGAGGCATATGCAGCTGTGGGGGGAAAGTCCATACGGCTGGGGAGGGAAGAGAGAGACAGGGTATATGCGGCTCAGAAAGAATAGTCCTTTTGTAGCCAGGGTGGACTGAGTCTCATGCGGCTCAGCCAAGACGGGTCATGCGACTAAGTGATCGAGTTCATGCGGCTGGATTTAATCATGGTACATGCGATTCAGAATCCGAGCAAGGCCATGCGGCTGGGTTTATGTGGCAGGAGAATCACTGGCCTTATGCGGCCAGAGAAGAATTGGGTCCCATGCAGCTGGAAAGACTCGGGTCCTAATACAGCTGGGGGACTCATGCGGCTGAAAAGATAAAGTTCACGCTGCATAGGCCATGCGGCCAAGTCATACAACAAGGGCTATGCGGCCAGGAAGGAACTTGCCGCATAAAATGCTGTACGGCTAAGCTTATGCGACTGAGAACTGCTCTTCTTCTCCATTCTTTCGGGGAGAAGAACCATACAAGCCATGGTTCCCTAGCTCAATAAATCCTTCGAACAGAATCCAAATCCGAACTTCCATAGGTCAAAATGGGGCAGAATGAACTTCTCTACAACATGGAACCATCAGAACTTGACAATAACCAGATCAAATAGTTCAAAACCCAAGAAATTCAAAAATAAATTAAACTTAGATCTACAAACAATGAGACAAGGGAATTAAAAATGCTAAGCAGTAAAGTGTTTTAGAATGCTGTGAAGAAGAAAATGGAACAATAAAACTTAAGTTCCTCCATGAAGCAAGATGCACCTGCCTAAGTTCTCCCTTTCTCTCTCTCAGGTAGGTGAAGAGTAATGGTAGAAATGAAGAAGAGTAAATAAGGAGAGAGAAAGAAGTGGAGGTTAATAAATGGTGAAGGTGTTGGTAGGTCGGGTTTTTCTCTTGGTCCATGATGAACCAATAAGCAACCCAAGCCAAACCAAGCCAACCCAAACAAGCCGAACCAAGCCATGATACATGCAATACGAGTCAAAATATGTACTCGTATACCAAGATACGTAATACGACCCACAGGCATTACACCACCAGTACGTATAATCCGTGCGTTAGAAAATAACTGCTATTAGAATTGCATGCTAGAAGACTTAGCAGTTATGAGTTGGCATTGGACGAGGAGAACATGATTGGAAGTTGACTACCACCCTATCTATCGTAGACTCGCTCGCTACTGAGGAACGATTGGTAGAGTATATGCTATAGACTCGCTCAATACTGTAGAATAGTATATGGTGTTGTGACCCACTACTGAGGTACTGTATTGGTATTTTCTTGACTTGACCAGGTAGTCATGCGACCATGAACTGTTCTTAAAACTGTATTCACTTAGACTGGTTCGGCTACCTTTATCCATTAGGTATTAGTACTTTTAGTTTGGGTACTTGTATCTGACCGTGGCTTGGAACAATAACTTGTCACGGATTAGTTCGTCATACCTTGTCCTTGTTTTGTTGTAGGTGTGGCTTACTACTTCGATGAGAAAGTATTAAACCTTGTCGGGGTCCGGATACCATATTGGGTTCATAGCATGGAAAGATACGTCATCGTGAATTAGTTTACCATCTCCTGTCCTTGTTTGGTTGGGGGAATGGTATGCTAGTTCAGTAGGTGTGTATTGGACCATGTTATAATCCAATTGACTTATTTATTTGAGCAATTTATTTTTAGCTATATTGGTATAAAATTATGTGTCTTGTACGTCCCTCTGAGGACCCGATTATCTCGCCAGGTGTGTCCTCTTGTCTTTTGCAGGTGTTGTAGCTGCAACCATGATCATCTCTATTTCTTCGATGATGATTGCACTTTGATCGACTTCGCTTCGCTCGCCAAAATCATTCTTTTGTTATGTATTTCTTTTCATAGTTAGTAGTGGATTTGTCTCCGCCCAACTACATGTACCAATGATAATTTATAGTTTATTATATGATATCTTTTATTCTTACATTTTGTGGATGAGATTAGTTAGTTGTAGTTTACTGCACTTTACAGCTTATGTATCCATACGAGGCCCATGTACTTCGTATGAAAACAGCTGACATGTCTACGTTCTTAGTCCTACGTATTTTGGGACTGGGGCGTTACATGTTTTTGTGGTGGCCCATGCTGGTCAAGATAAATTGTTTGGTTACTTTACCGTACCAAGCAAGCCTGCTTATAAGTTTAGAAGTCTAGGATCTCATCCACACACTTGACCTCTTTCCTCGATCCATATTCGAATTACCGTTCGACTCATCAATTGCATCTTGCTTGATTTCTCATGTCGTTATTCTTATCTTCCCTTCGTGCTTGCTGGAGATTGACCTTACTAGTTAGATGTCCGAAACACCCTTAGCTTAATTCTTTAAGTTGGGTAGAATACCCCACGACCTGACACACCCTTGACCATTAAGGTAATACAAATAGTATTATCTAGACCATAGAGACTAAAGAAATTTAACTCATTTGGTCAACCAAGCCATGGTAAATAAAATCGTAGAATAATGGTTTAGGAATAAACAAGACTTAGATCCTTATGACTCTTAGACTATTTATATTTGTTTTTATTTCATCTACCATCTTGCATATGTTCTACTATCTAGACTAATGATGCTAATGTAGCCTAGTTTTTGCAAACTAATTCTTCATCGAGCTTGATTAAGGCATATGCTATTGAGCGGCCGCTCAATAACATATTGTCTAATCAGAACCGGTGCATGATGGTCTGATCAACCAAGTACACTTTCGTTCGCTTTTGTCTATTATTCTACGTGGATGGAACATAATTAAACTTGGCCTTTAGAATCCCATCCACGACTGCCATGACAATTCCTTGAATTTTTTCGGTCGTCTTTGAACCACTAATTCGTATTCGATAATATCGTCTTTGAACTCCTTATTGCTTTCGCCTTCACCTATTTTAGAAGGACGAAGGCACTTGTACTTGAATTTCCTCTAACTATCCTATCAATTATGACCATTATCACTCAATGTTGCTATATCTTCATCTTAAACTACTCGTCCTTTTCTTGGCCCTATATTCGCTATCATGAACCTTCTAAATCACTTAATTTAGGCATAAATCTAATCGATCTCTTATTCGTGCCTAAACCTACTCTCAAGAACCCATATCTACTAGGTCTCTAACTTATTTTCTCTTGATATCATATTATTCTTTATTGCATGATACTCTTGATTCAAACTCTAAACCCTTGATCTTCTACTCGTGCCTTAACTCGCGACCCTCATAACCATACCCGTATTAAATTCTATGATTTAGATCACGATTTCTTAAGACATAATTTTGTTGAAATATTGTCATTGTTTGTTCCCCATCGATACCCCCTTGTGTCTTCTCAACCCCCCTACTTTTAATTTCGAGGACGAAATTCTTTTAAGTTGGGTAGGATGTAAAACGCATAAATTTCTACTCTAAATTTTTTTTAATATAAATTGGTACTGATTTTTTTTAATTGTAGTTGTACGTCTCAATGCTGTATTGTACGTCGCGGACGAAATATCATTTTTCTTAATTGCTCGACGAGTGCGAATATGTGCGAGCATACATATTTTTCTATTTTTATAGTTTCAAAATAATATATATAATAATAATTATTCTTGCTATCGTACCAAATTTTCAAGTTTGTTATTTTAGCCATAAAAGCCTTCATTTATAACAATTTTAATAATAAACAATACTCTTAATATTGTATGCTAGAAAGGTATATTTATATAAATATTATTTGTGAATACATATTTCGTAATTATTTATTAGTTATTTTTAGATGATAGTGCAATTTCAAAATTTATATTATAGCATTTTTTTGAATATTAAAAAGCTAATTTTTAGACTAGTTATTTTAAATAAATCCGATGAGGAATTTATTTAAATAAAATTTTATTTGGATTTTTGAATAAGGATGTAGACATCGTTTGGTATTTTCTACAATTTAATTTAAATTGTAAATTGAACACAAATTTTAATTTAAATTAGTAATTATCTATTTTGGGTCCAACCCTTATCCAATTAGGATTTTCCTCAACCCTATAAATAGGGGAGCCTCCACATTATTTTCTCCACAAATTTCCACCACAAGTATGCGTGCCCCCTATCGGTGTTCCATCCATCCTTGTGTCAGCCGTGATTGGCCTCGGGTCCGACCCCGGGTGACTTTCTTATTCCATTATTTTTATATATACATTTATTTGTCCGTGCCGACAACCCCGGCACAATATATCACAAATTCCTAACCCTATCCCTAGCCACTGATCTTCTCTAGCCATTGATCTGCTCCGACTACCACAGACAGACACCACCACCAAAACCATGGCCACTCCACAACCTTACCGTTGTCACCCCAACGAGACACCACCGTCGTCTCCTCCGGCCCCCGTCTACAGACACCGCGACCCATAGCCCGCACCACCACTTCCTCCTCTCCCGGCCAGACCCGAGTCCGACCTCCATACATACTCACAACCTCACCACCGCAACCCCTTCCCGTCAATCACCTATCCTCGATCGACAATCGCCTACCACCACGAACCGCTGCACGAAACCATCCATCACCGCCCCGCCATCACCGACTGAACCATTTCACCACCATCATTATCATCAAAATCAATACCACAAAGAAATTACCACAAAAATCCTAACCCTACGTACCTGACCGCCACGACGCCGTGCTTGGCCACGTCCAGCCGACAAGCGGCCATAGAGGACCGCCTCGCCCACGTCCCCACCGTTCTCCCGTGCGGCAGCCGACTTCGGTCGACTGACACCATGGCCAGCGTCGTACGACCCGACCATGCTAGCTCGTTCGCCGTGTCAAGGACGGCCACCACCGACCCTTCGAACCCGACGACCCATGACCCCACGCCAGTCATGGCCGACTGGTCGGGTCGCGCGTGCATCCAATTCCCGCTGCTTCCTCTTCCTGTGGCGACTTCCTCCATCGCCTGCCGACCCAGCCACCGGCGCAGATCGCCGATCGCGTCCCCTCCGGTGAGCGAAGCTCCTCCGTCGTATCAGCCGCAGCTATAACTGGCAAGGCTTCTGGCGGCGCTCGCCTCTCCGTCGAGCTCTCCGTGCCTCCGGCTTCCTCCGCCTCTCCTTCCCTCCTTCTGTCCCCCAACTTTTTTTTCCAAAACCCTCTCCTGGCTCTCTCTCCCTCTTTCTATTATTTTTAGAACTGATTTGTCTCCTCGAAGAGGAGAACAGCAGTTGTAATTATTATTATTATTATCATTATTATCATTATTGTTATTATTATTAATTTTTTTGTTGTGTTTCCTTATGTGCTATATAATTTTTGTTATTATTTAGAAATATCTAGGTAAATAATTATGTGTAGCTTATAATTATAATTGACATAATTATTATTACTACTGGTGTGGTTGTTAAAATCATTGTATACTGTTAGTTTTATTTTTAATTTAGAAAATTTAGGAAAATATTATTATGATATTTTAGCTAAGTTTCAAAGGATAGTTTTAATCTAAAATTAGTCAAAAAGATAGATCTAAAAATAAATATTTTTACCCATAAAACTAGTTTTCAAATCATAAAATAAAATTTCTAGTATTTCTAATATAATTCTATATCAAACCCTATTTTTATAAACTTAGAGTTTTTATCGTAAGAATGATTTTTGGATATTTTAAGTATTCTTCTAAAAATATTTTGGGCTAAGGAAATATATTGTTACATAGAAATCATATTTTTACGAACACAGAATTTTTGGCTAGAAACGATTTTTATTATATTTTTGTAAAAATTATTTTTGAATAAAAGTACATATTTACTATTATATGATGTCTTACTATAGCTTTGGACCTACCAACTATATTTGACACAAATTAGGTTTTTTTTTGCCTATATCTATTTTTCTAGATTTTTAGTATTTACCAAAATAATTATTTTACTAGTAAATATAGTTTTCAAAATATCATAAATACTTCCTAAAATAGTATAAGTAATAAGTGTACGCAAATTCTTCTTTTATTAATTCCTTTCCGTGTCTGAACCCAGTATTCCTATTTCCTTACCAATTCTGAACTTCATTATGTCGACCCTAACTAATTTGACCCTTCTGGACCAAATGGAAATGTTCGTGCCACCACCCGAGGTCACCCTGCATAGTTGTTGCACCAAAGTCGTAGTTCGTGCCACCGTGATTATTGTAGTACACCAGGCATCCTACCAGGCAAGACACCTTGCCATTTACTGCTTATTTATTTTAGCTCATATTTCATGCATTTTTCATTATTTTCTTTATACAAAATAAACTGTGATACATGGCATAACCTGTTAGAACTTACTGTTCATTTATATTTCCTGCTATGTATTATTTTTCTTACACATTAAACCTAGATTTAAGGGACCACCTTGTGTGTTGCATACATAAGCCTTGACACATTTATACCACATTATTGTGAGTCACCTATAGGACTCAGACATGCGTGATTGGCTGGCCACCAGTACGTATAAGCCGTGCGTTAGGAAATAACTGCTATTAGAATTGCATGCTAGAAGACTTAGCAGTTATGAGTTGGCATTGGACAGGAAGAACATGATTGGAAGTTGACTACCACCCTATCTATCGTAGACTCGCTCGCTACTGAGGAACGATAGGTAGACTTTATGCTATAGACTCGCTCGATACTGAGGAATAGTATATGGTGTTGTGACTCGCTACTGAGGTATTGCATTAGTATTTTCTTGACTTAACCCGGTAGTCATGCGACCATGAACTATTCTTAAAACTGCATTCACTTAGACTGTTTAGGCTACCTTTATCCGTTAGGTATGAGTACTTTTGGTTTCGGTACTTGTATCTGACCGTGGCTTGGAACAATAACTTATCGCGGATTAGTTCGCCACACCTTATCCTTATTTGGTTGTAGGTGTGGCTTACTACTTCTATGAGAAAGTATTAAACTTTGTCGGGGTCCGGATACCATATTGGGTTCATAGCATAGAAAGATATGTCATCGTGAATTAGTTTACCATCTCTTATCCTTGTTTGGTTGGGGGGATGGTACGCTAGTTCAGTAGGTGTGTATTGGACCATATTATAATCCAATTGACTTATTTATTTGAGCAATTTATATTCAGCTATATTGGCATGATATTATGTGTCTTGTACGTTCCTCTGAGGACCTGGTTATCTCGCCAGGTGTGTGCTCTTGTCTTTCGCAGGTATTCTAGCTGCGGCCATGATCATCTCTATTTCTTCGAGGATGATTGTACTTTGATCGTCTTTGCTTCGCTCGCCAAAATCTTTCTTTTGTTATGTATTTCTTTTCATAGTTAGTAGTGGATTTGTCTCCATCCAACTGCATGTACCAATGATAATTCATAGTGGATTATATGATATCTTTTATTCTTACATTTTGTGGATGAGATTAGTTAGTTGTGGTTTACTGAACTTTATAGCTTATGTATCCATACTAGGCCCATGTACTTCGTATGAATACAGCTGGCATGTCTACGTTCCTAGTCCTACGTATTTTGGGACTGGGGCGTTACAGTAAGAAGTTGGCTTTCTCTTTTGAGTAAACGTACGTGTGTACCCTTGTGGACACACACAAAAAAAGAAGAAGAAAACGTTGTCTTTTTTATTGGCGCAAGGCACCACAAATCGAGTACGCCTGAGAGATCCTACGCTGAGGATCCCCAATTATAAAAAAGAATTCTGGAGAATGGAACGATAGAGATCGAGCGGCAGTTGCTCCTTTACTCCGTTGACACTTCGATTACAAAAGTGGAAGAAAACCTAAGAAAATTTCTAACTCTCGGCTTACTGGCAAGAAGTGCAGCAATTTGGCTCTTGAAAATGCTCTCCATTCTATCTGTTGAAGAAGAAAGAAGCCTCCACTTTT
The DNA here is from genome assembly GCA_029216955.1 of Iris pallida. Classification (NCBI taxonomy): domain Eukaryota; kingdom Viridiplantae; phylum Streptophyta; class Magnoliopsida; order Asparagales; family Iridaceae; genus Iris; species Iris pallida. The sequence continues at coordinate 31,068 of JANAVB010016219.1, read as the reverse complement.
ATAGTCATTCTTGGGCTGTAATGATGTTATGCGCCCACATGAAGAGACACGCTGGTTCTTACGTGGGAGCATGGTCCTACTTTGGGCGCATAGGTGTAGGCGCATACAAGCTGCGAGATCGTGGGTTGGTCGTAGTGTTGACGTGGCCGCATGCTTCGGTGTATGACTACTCGTGGAGACTGACGTGGCCATGCGCTTCGGTGTACGTTTTGATCGTGGCTTTAACTGAGTCAGGCTTGGGCGCATAGTCATGTCTCACGCTATACGCCCTCCTTTTGGGGTAGCTAGTCTTGGGCGCATGGAGTTATACTTAGACTAGACGTATGGAGCTTCATTTAGTGGGCGCATGGAGTCGTACTGACTGGTGGCATGGAGCTGGTTTGACTTGGGCTCATGGAGCTATGTTTGCTAAAAATTTTCATGCTTCTACAGGACCCCCTTCAAAGTTTTCGATACTTGAGCAAGTTCAAAATACTTTGAAAGAAGCATGGATCGTCTTCTCGCGAGGTAATGGGCGCAAAGCACGGCTCTTCCCCTAGACGCATAGTATTTTGGCCAGCCTGTCAGGGAGATACGATTGTTGAGATTTGCCTCGAAATCCGAACTGACAGATTCATCGGAACAGAATTTGGAGTGGTCCATTCTTTATACGCCGTCCACGTCAGCAAGAGACAGTCGCATAGTATGCAGAGAGCTGGTCCTTTATGTCGGCGCATAACACTACAAGAAAAAACCTATTTTACAATGTTTCATTAACAATGATTTTTAAAAATATTGTAAAAGTTTAGATCTTTTTCGATGTTTGTAATGAGAATGTTGTAAAATATTGATAACAACAGTGTTTTGTATTTAAATGTTGTAATTCTCATTTTTTTAACAACGATTTAGGATAAATGTTATAAATTTAGTATATAATAGTTCAAAAATGTAAAGAAGTAGAATCCAGCGGGATCCAAAATTCCAAATATTTGTCGAAAAAATTCCCTCCCTCATATTTTTGCTGTTCCCGCGGGTCCACCTTTCTCTAAACCCGTGGAAGGTAAAAGGGTACATCTCCTTCGTCTCCTTTCTAAACCTCCAATATTTTTGTTTCTCTCTTTCTTTGATGTTTATGTCTTCACCGCTATTATTTTCTTCATCTCCAAGAGAAATCTCTCTTTGGTGCACAAGAGAGGTCTCTCTTTGGTGTTTTTGTCTCCATCTCTAGAGGTGAAGAGGACGGAGAAGTAAGTTCTTTAAAATTTGTAGTTTCCATTTTTTGTTTTTATTTTTTTGTAAGTTTTTTTCAATCTCTCTTTGCTCTCTTCATCTTCACTATTTGCTCGCTTGTCGATCTTTTCTATGTTCGGCTAAATTTTGGTGTTCCTAAATCCATCGGTGGCGTTCAAAGCCCTAATTTTTTTACAAAAAAAAAAGATTAGATTTTGGGTTATGCCTAATTAATGTCCAAAATTTTGGTGCTCCAAATCGAAAAACTAGTTCCAATGTGCAGAAAAATCGAAAAACTAAATCCAGCATGTTGCATGTAGGATGTTGATAATCTTGCAGCTATAATATGTAGTCTATAATCATTAAGTTGAATAGCTGGAGAAACTAAGTTCCAACTATATAGACAAATTCAATTAGACAGAAAACAACTTTAACGATAGCTTTGCTAGGTTGTCTTTATAAAGTTTGTTGATCGCCAACTATCAGGTTTGCACATAAGCGAGTTCAATTCTCGCAACATAGACACTTTCCAAAGTGCAGGGTTCACACATTTAATCCTGACTAGTGCATAAGTTGTATAAACTTCACAAATTACATTAATTAGTAGCATATTCTTTAGATACAACCTACGAGCTTATGGTTTTGAACACACTGGTTATCTAAAAGATACATCTAGGATGCACGTTATTGAAAAAATATGGTTTTCAATAACTTTGCTACCAAAATTTATGTAAAAAAAACTACTTTTCATCTATGTCGGTAGGTTAGGTTACATATCCATTGTCTTGTCTTTCTGGATGGTCCATCTTAAGGTAGACACATGACATATCTACTGTTACAATGATTCTAACACATGGCCAGGTTACATGAGGATTTGATCTGCTTCATTTTAATTTTTCAAAGAAACCAAAAGATGCTTGATTCATCTCTTTCGAGACTTCTTTAGCTCATAATTCAAACTTGTTTCACATATAAATTCACCATCAATCAAACATATTATATGAAAGAATTGGTTCATAATTTTTATATTTGAGTTATCAATTGACCTCGTAACCAACTTGTAACCAGTCGACCCCAAGAATTTGGGATAAATATTTTGTAATTGTTGTTGTTCTTGTAATTGGACTCGTGACTGGATCCAAGCCTTTGCTTGAATGAACCTGAATGCACAACTACAAAGAACTTCAAGCCTTTTCCTAAAAGTCTCTTCCTTAAGAACATATTCATCCCGAAGTGCTACCAGTAGCATCTTCTTTTCGTGTTCCCTTACCACTGGAACCTTCCAAGGATGGACCCATCCTTGTTAATCCAAAGCAATATAATGGTATCCTTCGGAGTAGACAACCATGTGCCAAGTTAGAGGCTCAGAACAAGCTCAAATGTTTATCATCACCTTCTAAAATAATTTTACTAATGGCATATGTATTATATGATATGATTTTGACTAACTAAAGGTTTCTTGACTCTGTATTATTTCTTATTGCATTATTTTACTTGATTCAATTATAAAATAGTTGATTTGATTTTCATAGTAGCTATCACTAATGTTCTTTTTGTTTGGTGTGAATTAGAGTACTCTCGCACGTTCCACTGGTGGATAAAGCTTGGTTGCATTTTGGAAGGTTTTGAAGTTACCCATAATAAAGCATTTACTCTTTTTGTTATTGGGATTACACCATTTTGATATGCATTCTATTTTTTCTTGTAAATATATAGACACACCTCTGGATACCATTTTTTCTTGTAAATATATAGACACACCTCTTGATACCAACAAGGAGCAATGAATTTTGTAACTCTTTTTGTTATTGGGTTTACACCATTTTGAAATTTTATCAGGTCTGTGCATACACTTCATCTCTACCATTAGTCATATTTGTTTTGATTGTCATTTACATATTTTTACCAGGTTCTTACGGATTTCCCACAATTGAAAACTACATTGTTTGATGGTCGTCAAGAATCTGTCATGAAGCAAAGCAAACTTGTTGTGAATACCTCAAATATGTCTGTTCTTGCTTAGGGAGGCATCTATTTACACAGGTTTTGGTTTTGCTCTTAATGTTGTTCAGAAATGTGGAACTTTTAATAGTTTATTCTTAATCTGGGGAAGCACTTACTCCAAATTAGGTGTCTGCATAGTTATGTCTTCTTTTGATTCTCATCCGCTAATTTTTCTTTGGTGTGACATTCTCTACTTTGCACTTTTTTATTTCAGGTATGTATGGACGTAGCTGAATACTTGTGAGATATGGGCTACTAAGTAAGCATGATGGCTAAAGGGCATAAAATATCTGCTAGATTGGTACTTTATCTGAAACCTTCTTCTTGTATTAAAATTTATATTCTTGTACCATATTTTATATGCAGATGGTTTATTTTAGCTTGAATTGAGATATTATTCAGCATTGTTTAGTATTATATGTTAGCAAACTGGTAAAGATCAATCTTTGTTTAATATTATTCAGCACTATTTCCAATCAGTAGCTCACATTGTATGTTTGTCAGTCCAGTTGGAACATTTCCTGCTACAAAATGGATACCCTCCCACCAGTCTCTACTAGAACACAAAGTTAGCCTTGTGTTATTGTGTTTGGCCAATTTTGATTTGCCAAACACCAAGCTGCAGCCTCCTCCTTTTCAGTTTATTTTAGTTGGGTTAATTTGGACTTTCCAACTGACATCTTTGTGGAGTTGAGATGTGCTTCCAATTTTAAAAGATCTCTAGGAACAGAAATCTTAATATTTCCACTTTCTCTTAGTGTGACTTTCTAACTGACGTCCCTGAGTTTAAATTAAGATGTGGAGCATATCTAAATAATTAATAAATTATAAGATCAAAATAATATTAAGGTACTTATCTTTTATTCAGTCATTTGGATATCTACTTTATTTAATTTTTGTAAATCTTGTTTATACAAAGATATATCCATAAGAAAACCATTGATAGCCATCCGAGTTTTGATCCACTGTTCAACGTGATCGTCAATTTATGATTCTCTACTACTCGTGGATAAAAATCATGTGGTTTGGAGATTTCTAATTCTATTCCGCGGATTGAATGAATCTCATTTAACAGTTTTGACGTATAAAACAAATTTGTCAGTATATCCATGAGTTAGAAATCTTGAAGCCGCATGACTTATGATCTTTCCTACTAATTCTTGTTGGTGTTTTTGCCTTTAGACTAGGAAAGATAGTCCCACATCGGCTACACCAATTGGTGAGTATCTCAATACAACGCATTGCTTGTGTTGAGGTGTGCACATGAGGTGTAGTGGGGAACAAGTTTGTGCCATGTGGGAGTATTTTCTTAGAAGGAAAAAAGGATTAATTCCAACAAAGATATAAGTTCATTTTTTTTTGTGCGGACTCGGACTCGGACGCGGACTCCAGGATATCTCGTGCATGCACGGGAGTGTTCGGGGGGCAGGCGTGGACTAGCACACTTCTATGCTGATTGTGGGATGATCTAAAATATCAAACTCTATTTTTGAGTATTGGTATTTTAGTCCCACATCGGATAGGAGAAGAGGTGAAGTCTCAACTCCACTCTATAAATAGAGCCCCTTGGTCCCCTTTGAAAGATGCACCAAAAAGAGAGTTAAGGGAGTCTGTAAAGTCCAGGAAGCCCGTTCAAGTCTCAAATTTTGACTTACGAGCGTTCCAGAATTTCTTCGTGAACTTGCTGGTTCCTGGAAGCAGATCATGGTGGGGCGAATCTTGCTTTGAGCAACTGTGATCTTAATCACCCTAGCAAGAACCTTTCCTCTTCTTCTTTCTTCTTTCTTCTTTCTTCTCCTTCATCTGAGTTGTAACTCAGTTCTGTCCGTCTGCAACTACGATTGTAAGAAAGAACGTGAGATTTATTTTCTGAACTCAGTTATGTCCGTCAGCAACTGCGATTGCGAGAAAGAACGTGAGATTTACTTTCTGATTATTGTTGCTTTTGTAATCAGATTTATATTATAGTGTTCCTCTTGGATCTCGAGAATAATCAGAAGGTGAACGTTTGTTGAACCTCTGGTCTCGACATTGAGTCTAACATCTTTGATTAAGCCCTGGGACTAACAATCTCAAAGCAAGATTCTTGTAGATGGAGAACTCTCGTGCTTCTCTCATCGATACCAGCTTTAACAAGTTGGAGAAATTCGATGGAGAACATTTCCAAATCACGAAGAGGAAGGTCACCCTTAATCTTTAACTCGTGGACGTAGACCATGTGTTGATTGAGGATGAACCGACGATTCCAGAAGAAGGAACTGTCGATGCTATTACTGTTGCACTCGTCAACCAGAGCAAATGGAAGAGAGAAACCAGCATCTGTAAACTGCTGATTCTCAATTCTATGGAAGACTCTCTGGCAGAGTCATATTCCAAGAAGGTGAAGGACAAAGAGATCTGGGATTCTTTGGGTAAGCTATATGAAGATGATGAGAACAGGTCCAAAATCTTTATCGTCGAGAAGTACCACAAGCGGCTCTTCGAAGACGAGATGACGATGCTACCTCAAGTAAAGGAATCCCTGACGTTGCGCCAGAAGTTAGATGACGAGAAGATGCCCCTCGTCAAGTTTGTCGTTGGAGGGATAGTCTCGAAACTTCCTGCTGGTTTGAGCAACTTCTATGCTAGAATGCATCGGAAGAAGCTGGACATTAGCTTGGAAGATCTTCTATAAAAGATCCACGTTGAGGACGAAATGTGATCTCAACAGAAGATAGACTCTCTGTCCAAACAACTGGCTAAGGCCAACTTAGTACAAACAAGAGAGTTCAAGGGGAAGCAGGTGGCTTCTCATCACAAGAAGAAGGACTCCACTAATCTAAAAGTGAACGGTCCTTCATTCAAGCAACAGAAGTCCAAGTCCCACATGACTTGCTTCAACTGTGACAAGAATGGCCACTATATGAGTGAATACAAATCCAAGCCCAAACCAAAATAGAAGGTATAGCTAAACTTGGTTATTTTGATTACTTAACTTGGTTGCTAGTGTTGCATAGGTTGAGTTATCTAGCGTGGTAGCTGACTAGTGGTCTGACACTAGTGCATATGACCACGTGTGCTCTCAAAGGAGCCGTTAACCAATGATGAGCCATGTTATGACGAAGGTCTCGATGGCGAACATATATCTAGTAGAACTTCTGAAGATCGAAACAGTGGTTATTAACCACCGACAAGGACACTGGAATGCGTGTTGAACGTACCAGAGATTTTTTGGCTATCTGATCTCAGAAAGTCTGTTATCTGATACAGACTTGAAAGATGGACATTCGTACTAGCCAGATGGTAATTTCTTGGCGAGGAACATGCTTCAAAAAGATGTTCGGCGCTGAAAGAATGTTCGAACTTCTGTTGATGGCGATGAAGTTACTTCATTGAGTGGACTGAGAGTTGTTCTATGACAGAAACAGACTCAAGCTGTCCTACCGGGACCTTATCTTCGGAATGTGGGGGTAAGGAGGTGGAGGAGTTTAAGGTTTGTGCAGATACAAGACTTTTGGGAAGCTGCTCAGATGATTGAACTAAAGTACTCATTATCTGGAGTTAGTACACTCAGATATCTGTGACTTTTATCAATTCTCCACAGAGGCCGGTTCGAAGTGTTTCTCGAAGTGCACGTTCGTATGACTTCTCAAGTAGAAGGATGCAGCATTCGAGTAGTTCAGAGACTTCAGGGCTGAAGCTGAACGTTAAACCGATCTACAACTACTCAGAAGTGATCGAGATGTAGAGTATAGGTCTCATGAATTTGCATCGTTCTACAAAAAACATGGAATCATCAATGAGACTACTACTCCGTATTCACCTCAATCTAACGGGATAGCAGAGAGGAAGAACAGAACGTTGACAGAAATAATGAACTCAATGCTGCTAACTACGGGTCTTCCTAAATGCTACTGGAGAGAAGCTGTATTGACGACCACTTTTATTCTAAATAGAGTGCCGTATGCAACTTCGGACGTAACTCCTCATGAACTCTGGTTCAAAGTCAGGCCTAACTTGAATGTCATTCGAGTGTGGAGGTGTCTGGCTTATGTGAAGCTCCCAGATCTGAAGATTCAGAAGCTGGGGACAAGGACTACGAAGACGATCTTCTTGGGGTATGCCGAGAAGAGTGATGCTCGAAGATTTCTTGATATTGAGTCAAATCATATCATCGAATCTCGCAATGCTGAATATTTTGAAGACAAATTTGGAAGGCATAAGAATATTGTTCTTACGGATAAATCGGAGAATAATAAGGATGCACAAAAAACAGAAGTTTTCAATAAAGAAGTAGTCCAAGAAGATGTTATTGTTGAAACAACGGTTGAACCAGAACTCGCTGAGCCGTCGTCGAAGTGAGCGAGGAGGCCGAAGAACTTCGGAGATGACTTCATCACCTATCATGTGGAAGCAGATCCGCTTACCTATGATGAGGCGATGAAGACCAGAGACGATATTTTCTGGAAGGAGGTGATTGACAATGAAATTGATTCCATCATCTCAAATAACCTTTGGGTGTTGGTTGATCTTCCTGAAGGAGCGAAACCCATCGGATGCAAATGGATCTTCAAGAAGAAGATGAAAGCAGATGGAACTATTGACAAGTTCAAGGCCAGGTTGGTGGCCAAGGAGTTTTCTCAGAAGCAAGGGAGCGAGTACTTTGACACGTATGCTCCAATAGCCCGGATGACCAACATCAGAATGTTGATTGCTCTCGCAGCGATACATAAGATGGTGATACATCAGATGGATGTGAAAATGACATTCTTGAATGGCGAGCTGACCGAAGAGATATACATATAACAACTAGAAGGGTTTGTCATTAAAGGTCTTAAAAACAAAGTCTGCAAGTTGGTGAAATCCTTATACGATTTAAAACAAGCTCCCAAAATATGGCATGAGAAGTATGACAAAGTCATAAGGTCAAATGGCTATAGGGTCAGTGAAACAGACAAGTGTGTCTATACGAAATTTACTGACGGAAGAGGAGTTATCGTTTGTCTATATGTGGACGACATGCTAATCCTAGGTACGGATATAAGCAGTGTCACGGAGACAAAGAAGTTCCTCTCGACGAAGTTTAGTATGAAGGACTTGGGGGATGCTAATGTTATCTTGGGAGTCAAGATCATCCGGACAGACACTGGACTAGCGCTGTCACAGTCTCATTATGTTGAAAAGATGATCACTTGTTACGGATATCAGGATCTTCCAGGGATCGATACGTCGTACAAGTGTGATATGAAACTGAAGCCTAATTCAAAGGAAAGCGTCAAGCAGCTGGAGTATACTAGCTTAATCGGGAGTTTGATGTATGCTACTACTGCTACAAGGCCTGACATAGCTTTCGTTATGGGAATACTGAGTCATTTCACGAGCAACACAGGCATTGAGCACTGGAAAGCTGCGAAACAGGTTATGAGATATCTCAAGAAGACTCAGATATATGTACTGTACTACAGCGGAGATCTGCCGATAGTGGAAGGCTTCAGTGATGCCAGTTGGTGCTCAGAAGTGGAGAGCGAGAGGTCTACAGGTGGATGCATTTTCATAATAGGTGGAGCTGCTATATCATAGAAATCGAAGAAGCAGACTATGCTCTCGCGGTCATCCATGGAATATGAGTTCTTTGCACTTGATACCGTAGCGGAGGAAGAAGAATGGCTTTGGGAGCTTATTTATGATCTTCCAGTGCTTGGAACGCAAATACCGGCGATCACCGATATACTGCGATAATCAGGCGACTGCGGTGGTGGCATCAAATGACCTCTTTAACGAAAAGAAGAGGAATGTGCGGTTGAAGCACAGGGCAGTACACGATCTCATTAAGAGGGGTGTTATTGCAGTAATTGATATTCAGAGTCAGGAGAACCTGGTGGATCTGTTCAGCAAGGGCCTCAAGCGTCAGCTGGTCGATGATACAGCTTGTAAAATTGGCTTGAAGGCATTCTGATATTGTGTTATTACAATCCTACCATAAAGTTTTATGCCATTAGTTCAAAGAAAAATCTACTAGGCATCTAGCTTTTGGTTCAAGGGAGGACTATTAACCAGAAGAATATCAGGAACGGTGGGTACTTGTCCTCTGTAACATGGAGAGGTTACGGACCTACAACCACTAATGTCTACTGTTGTTTTCTGCAGAAAACGGATCCTGTGGGAAGGTTGGCTTAAATGCCTTAATGAGTTCTCAGGCAGAGTGAGTGCCTGGAGTGCTTTACAGGAAGCACGGTAGCGCAGTACTAAAAGGAGTGTAACTCCATGCTACAGTGGGGAGACTCCACCATGAGGTTCCCAGGTAGGGGTAATGCCTCGGCTTTGCAAGCCAAGTCACAGCGGAGTAGCACCACAAATAGGTAGGTAGTTTAATGCTGTATGATAATCGTAATAAAGAGAGGTAGACAGCACTACAAATAGGACGACGTCCTCATGTTACAGTGGCATAACACAACGAAGAGGTACCATGTAGGGTAAAGCCTCTGCTTTGTGAGCCATGTCATAGCGGCGTAACACCGTACGGAAGCGCAAGGCTTCATGCTGGGTAGTTTGGCACTACAAAGAGGCATGTGACCTTATGCTACAGTAGTATGACACTACGATGAGGTACCCAGGTGGGGTAAAGCCTCGGCTTTAAGCCATGTCATAGCGGCGTAGCACCGCAAAGAAGCACAATGCTTCATGCTATGACTCTTTATAAAGAACTCACCTATAGTATATGGACAGAGATATCAGGCCGTCTCTTGAGTGTAAACTTGTAGACGCCCAAAAATTATACACTGTAACCAGGCTAGCACAAGGCCTTTAATGTGCAGCCAGAAGCACAGTTGATGTCATTATGTGAGTAGGAAGAATTTCAGTTATGGTGAAAAATTTAAGGCTTAGTCCATTCTTGTATCATGATGTTATTTAACCTATGCAGAAAGATTCAAGTCGTAGCGACATCTCTCCTAATGTATGATGGACAGCCACTGTGGGGAACGCTCAACCCATATATTGAGATATGTGGAGGATTGTTGGTATTTTTGCCTTTGGACTAGAAAAGATAGTCCCACATCGGCTACACCAAATGGTGAGTATCTCAATATAATGCATTGCTTGTGTTGAGGCGTGCACATGAGGTGTAGTGGAGCACAAGTTTGTGCCATGTGGGAGTATTTTCTTAGAAGGAAAATGATTAATTCTAACAAAGATATAAGTTGATTTTTATTGTGCGGACTCGGACTCGGACACGGACTCCAGGATATCTCGTGTATGCACGGGAGTGTTCGGGGGTAGGCGTGGACTGGCACACTTCTATGCTGATTGTGGGATGATCTAAAATATCAAACTCTATTTTTGAGTATTGGTATTTTAGTCCCATATCGGATAGGAGAAGAGGTAAAGTCTCAACTCCACTATATAAATAGAGCCCCTTGGCCTCCTTTGAAAGATGCACCAAGAAGAGAGTTAAGGGAGTCTGTAAAGTCCAGGAAGCCCGTTCAAGTCTCAAATTTTGACTTACGAGCGTTCCAGAAGTTCTCCGTGAACTTGCTGGTTCCTGGAAGCAGATCGTGGTGGGACAAATATTGCTTTGAGCAACGGTGATCTTAATCACCCCAGCAAGAACCTTTCCTTTTCTTCTTTCTTCTTTCTTCTTTCTTCTTTCTTCTCCTTCATCTGAGTTGTAACTCACTTCTGTCCGTCTGCAACTGCGATTGCAAGGAAGAACGTGAGATTTATTTTTTAAACTCAGTTCTGTCCGTCAGCAACTGCGATTGCGAGGAAGAACGTGAGATTTGCTTTCTGATTATTGTTGCTTTTGTAATCAGATTCATGTTATAGTATTCCTCTTGGATCTCGAGAATAATCAGAAGGTGAACGTTTGTTGAACCTATGATCTCGACATCGAGTCTACCATCTTTGATCAAGCCCCGGGACTAACAATTCTAAAATCCTTAGATTCGAGAGCTTCCCTACAAAATTTTGTTTAATCTAATCCTTTTCTACTCTCATCAACCAAAACAATATTATTAGCAAACATCATATACCATGGAGCTTCATCCTAACTATTTCTAGTAGTTTCATCCATACACCATGGTAAAGACAGATAATTTGCTACCATTGTTACAAACGACAAGGCTTTTAACAGAGCCGAATGGAAGAAAAGGATTAAACAGTCGACCACAAACAACTTTGGGAAAAGCTTTGTTGTTTTAGTTCTATGATATATGACTGTCTCCAGTGGACCTAATTTCACAATATAGCCATTCAAAATCAAGAATGTTTATGTTTATATACTCTTGTATCATTCTCTCAAGATCTTCTTTAATTTGTGAACTTGAAAAAGTTAAAACCATTGTCCTTATTTTCTTTTTACTACCAAAATTCTAGAACTGTGAATCCTATTATGTGTGGTAGTTTTTTAACATTTGGTTCAAATATGGTTACCTGGCATGTGGAACGCTCCTAAGCATGAGACAAACGAAACTGGGATCGCAGTACACAGGGGGATCCTAGTGCGTGGTATGTTTGAGTAAGCTTCTTCAGAACGGAATACGTTTCTCTGGAATGTGGGGTGCTTTTAAGTAACAACTATGTAATATAATACATAATGCATATTAAAAATTCAAGATCAGTTGAGTACCATAAATATCATAATCAAAACTTCAAAACTAAAAGGAAATTCATAGGTTTCAAACGATCTTAGAGAACTTATTTTCAACTAGAAGCAGCAAGTGTCAGACTCTAGAAACTTTTATCAAAATTAAGTAAAAGAACTCTAGAAACTTTTATCAAAATTAACTAAAAGAACTACATATTCCTTGTATAAACTTGGCTGTAAAGCAAGTAAGTATATGTCGTGTTCATCTGTTGGAACGCGGATTTCCACATTACAAATTGCCAGCATTCTGTATTATGGAAATTGCGATTGCATATCGTGTAACACTACCTATGTAGTGAATTAAGGTAACCATTCAAACATGGTCCTTTACACATGATGATAAATCCAACATAATTCAATCTATTTTCATGATAGCTTGTTATTATTTTCCAACGAGTTTTGACAGCTAATATAAAGTATAATTTATAAATTAAGTTGAACTGGTGTATGTCTGTGTGTTTTGTCTGTACATCGGTTGGTGGGTGGTGGTGTGAAAATACAATACATGTTTTCATAAATCTGTGACTGAAAGTCATCTATGTTGCACTTTCTTATGTTTGTAGTTGAATGTAACCTGCATTAATATTCTAAACATTAATAACCTATTCTCTTATCTTTGACTTATAACTTCCTTGATGTATAAAATATAAACAGTGCATATTATTGATATCTTGTCGCGCAGTATACAACTGTATTGCTTGCTTATAAAAGAAAAAAAATATTATTTTAACATTTAGACTGAAGTTATGTGGTTTATTGCATTTTAAATTGAGAAACTTGTAGAAAATAATGGTTGGATAATTTTATTGATGGACTACTTCACTACTTATAGGGAGTCTAGCTCCTCTACATACTACATATTCCGATATGGGACTAAAAAGTCCCTTATTGATTCTCAACACTCCCCCTCAAGATGGGCGATAGATATTGATCATCCCCATCTTGTTACATAGCTTCGACAGATTTAATGAACTAAGACCGTTAGTCAGACAATCTGCAACTTGTTCTTCTGAGCGGACATGGTCAATCTTCAATATCCCTTGTTCCAGCTTCTCCTTGATGAAGAATCGATCAATCTCGATGTGCTTCGTTCTGTCGTGCTGAACTGAATTGTTAGCTATACTTATTGCAGCTTGACTATCGCTCGGAAGACGCAATGGTGCTCCCTTATCCAGCTTTAATTCTATCAGCAATGCTTTTACCCACAGCAACTCTGACACTCCCAGAGCCATTGCTCTGTATTTTGCTTCAGTTGTCGACCGTGCTACCACTGACTGTTTCTTGCTTCTCCATGAGAGCAGATTTCCTCCTACAAAAACACAGTATCCTGTGGTAGACCTTCTGTCGTCTATACAGCTCGCCCAGTCTATATCACAGTATCCCTCAACTTTTATGCGTCCATTCTTCTTGAACCATAGCCCCTTTTCCGACGTTCCTTTCAGATATCTCAAGATTTTAAATACTGCTTCCGTATGACCCTTTCTTGGATCATGCATGTAGCGACTCACGACACTCACCGCAAATAAGATATCAGGGCGAGTGTGTCCCAGATAAATCAATCTCCCTACAAGTCTTTGATATCTTTCACGATCAACAGGCTCTCATGCTTCTGCTCCAAACTTACTCTTCTGGTCAATTGGAGTAACGGCTGCTTTGTATCCCAGCATCCATGTCTTCTTCAGCAGATCTAGTACGTATTTTCTTTATGATGGAACAATTCCCTGTTCGCCTTCACACACTTCGATACCTAGAAAGTAACTCATCGCTTCTAAATCCTTCACCTCAAACTCTTTCAGAGTTTTGACTTCAGCTTAGTGATCTCGATTTCATCATCACCTGTGATCACTATATCATCCACATATATAGAAAGTATAGTGATGATGCCTCTTGTATGTTGAAGGAAGACCGTATGATCTGTATTTGTTTGACGGTATCATATGTCTGTAACAGCATTTTTGAATCTGTCAAACCAGGTTCGAGGAGATTGCTTGAGCCCGTATAGCGACTTCTTCAGTTTACACACCTTTCCTTGCGACGTCCCTCCGTCTGATTCCGTCGTGTAGCACCCTGGTGGGAGCTCCATGTATACATCTTCTTGCAGGTCCCCATGAAGAAAGGTATTCTTCACATCCAGCTGGTACAGCTTCCACCCATAGTTTGCTGCAATGGAGACTAGAGTTCTCACGGTGCTCATTTTTGCTACTGGGGCAAACGTCTCATCATAGTCTATGCCGTATGACTGTATGAATCCTTTTGCAACCAACCTCGCCTTGTACCGCTCTACTTTTCCTTCTGGCGTCTCTTTCACTGTGTACACCCATTTGCATCCCACAGCTTTCTTCCCTTTGGGTAATGGAACCAGCTCCCATATCTTATTTTTCTCCAGTGCTCCAAGTTCTTCCATCATTGTAGCTTTCCACCTTGGATCTTTCTTTGCTTCCTGCCAACACTTGGGCAACGAAGTAGAGTCTAACGATGTAATAAAGGCTCGATAATTCGAAAAAATATTAGAATAAGATAAAAAGTTGGCAATATCATGTTCGTAATTATCAAAACAAGCAGGAGCCTTACCCGCATTGATGCAAGAAGATCTCCTTAAAGGAGCAATAGGTGGTGGAGAGATCATACCATCCGAGTCGAAGAGATACGCATCAAAATTCGAGTGATTCAGTGAGGGGGCAACATCTTCAGGAGTTGGAGCAGGAGTAGACGAGGGACTTGGTACAGTAGGCACAGGACACGGCATAGGCACAGTACTGGACTTCTGTTGTCTCCTTCTGTAGACTTGGAGCTCCTTTTTCCATGTCTGTTGCTCCCCTTGCGTAACATATGTATCTTTTTCTTCATTCTCTATATCTGAGTCCCTGTGCTCTCCCCCTTTCGTCCAGTTTTCTACAACCGGACACGGAACCGAACCGACGACCACATTTGGGCTTATTATCTCCCCCTCACATCTAACACCATCTGTGTTAGGTGTGTCACCCAATGCTGAACCTTCATCCGAACCATAGTATGGTTCGAGTTCTCTGAATGTAACGTCCATGCTTACAAATATCTTCCGCTCGACTGGACTCCAACAGGCATATCCCTTCTGAGTCGCCATGTAACCGACAAAGACACATTTAACTGCCCTAGGATCCAGTTTGCCAACGCCTGGCCTATTATCTTGGACAAAGCACACACATCCAAAAACTTTTGGTGGAACAGTGTATGTAGTTGCCCCAGTAAGCATCTCCAACGGTGTCTTCCAGTCCAATACTTGAGATGGCATTCTGTTGATGAGATAAGAGGCTGTCAATATAGCTTGCCCCCATAAGTGTTTCGGGACATTCAAAGCCAGCATCATCGTCCGTACGACTTCCAACAGGTGTCTGTTCTTTCATTCAGCCACACCATTTTGTGTCGGAGTATAAGCACAGGAAGTTTGATGTAGTATTCCATGAGTAGAAAAATACTCAGCAACCCGCTTATTAGTATACTCCGTCCCATTGTCAGACCGAAAACACTTAATTTTAGCGCCATATTATGTTTCCACCCGTCGATGAAAGTCCCGAAAGGCCTCAAGGACGTCACTTTTATTCTTCATAAGGTAGACCCATGTCACGCGGGTATAACAGTCAATAAAGGTGACGAACCATCGAAAGCCGTTAATTCCGATTGTAGGACAAGGGCCCCATACGTCCGAATGTATTATGTCAAAAGCAGCTGAACTCATATTCCCCGAGGTTACATACGAGCTTCTGGTATATTTTCCTAACTCACAAGCATTACAAAATAACTTCGCTTTATTAGCCCTTTGATATAAGGACGGATACATTCGACTAATAACTTTAAAATAGGAAAGACCGACACGCTGGTGGTGGAGTAGGAAGTCAGCTTCAACACTGCGACAGGAAGCTTCTGGTGGTGCGTCTGCTACCAAGGATGCCAATACGTTGTCCAGTCCAGTCCTGTCTAAATACCACAGCACCTTATGCCATGTGCCAGTCCCAAGTCGTCGTCCTGTCCCTTTCTCCTGAAAAGTCACCGTAGGAATGTCAAAGGAAACAGTACAGTTAAGATCAAGTATAATGGCACTAATTGATAGAAGATTGAGAGAAAAAGACAGAGCATGTAAGACATTGGTTAGAGTGATGGAAGGGGTGCATGCGACAGTGCCTTTACCCATTACAGGGCTGGATATAACATCAGCGATCTGAATACTCTCCGGCAATGGTAGGTGAGTATCATCCTGAAACCCACCACGGGATCCCATGACATGGCGAGATGCCCCAGAGTCCATAATCCATCCTGGCTGATGGACAGATGCAAGAGCACGTGCAGAATTACCGGTGCTGGTTTGGACAAAGCAAGTGATGTGATCTTCCGAGGTAGAAGATGCCCCAGGACTGTCGGCCGAACCCAGCTTTGTGCCTCGCAACTTCTCAAGGAACTCCCGCTCAAGCGGGGTTATTTCAGCCAGTTGATTCTCTCCCCTTCCTCCGCCAGATTTGCTTTGTGTCTGCCCCTTCTACCAGCATATCATCTTCTACTACCACGTTGGCCTCCACGACCCCGTCCTCGATCATTAGACTGATTGCACAAGGGTTTTGGACAAAATCGGATGTAATGTCCGGAGTCCCCACAATTGTGGCAAATACCATCCACAGATGGAGGTTGATTGAAGGCAGCAAGGGCAGACTTTTCAACCGCGGCTGGCTCCCCCTGGTAGGAGCCCTTGTTGGGCATCAACTTCAGTCGAGCTTCTTCCTGTGTCATGACGGCTATAGCTTCTTCCAAGTTTGGAAGCGTGGGTTGGGATAGGAGGATATTCCGTTTCTGCTCAAATATAGGGTGTAGTTCCTTCAGGAATTTTATCATACGATGCTGCGAAATATAAGCCAGGAACGTCTGAAAGTACTTCGCTAATGCTCGTTCGACTTGTGCATCTTCCATCCCAAGAGGATCATAATGATCCAGATCAGACCAGTACTTCATCAACAGGACTGTGTACTCAGAGATGGTACGTTCGTCTTGGGCCACCCTATCGAGTTTATCTTGCAGTTGAAGGACTCGCATAGGGTTGCTTGAGCCGGAGTACATATCTTTTAGAGTTCGCCATATATCGGCAGCAGCCTCTATTGCCTCGATATTGCTCGACACCTTATCGGTTAACGAGGCAGTCAACCACCAAACCACTACATTGTTGACAATCTCCCAAACAGCAAACTCCTTTGCGGAGTGATCGGCTGGCGCCTTGGCTTGGCCAGTGACATAGCCAACCAAGCCACGTCCCTTCAGCATCCGCATCGCCTGCCGCGACCACTTCAAGTTGTTGGACATTCCTTCCAACTTCGTCTCCAGCTTCTCCAATTTCCCTATTTTGTAAGGTGACGGATCCACATCAGTATGGATCACACGTGGGGTTGCCTCGGTTAATCTCTTTGATAAGATATCATCAACCAAGGCCTTTATCTCTTCAGCCGTCAGTTTGCCACTGATCGAATCCATAGCTTCTTCAACTGTGAATCCTATTCGTCGTCTTCTTCGGCGTCTTCGACGTCAGAGTCGGCAACTTCCCCAACTTCGTCGTCTTCGTCGTCTTCGTCGTCTTCTTCGACGCCACAGACTTTACGAATGCGCTACTAACTTGGCCAGTACCGGCACGCGCATGTAAAATGAACACGTCAGGACACCAGAGAAGACATGATCAGTCTCTGTAGAGATCTCGATGTAAAGAAGGAATAACAAATAAAGCATTTGTTAGTTCCAAACGGCGTAAGCGAGGATCAGAGTTGGTGCAAATAAAGCATTTGGCAGTCGTCTGTCTTCGAAATACGTCATTTTTTTTCAGAAAAAGGGAGGACGGCTAAGGTTTGTAGTAGATGGAAAGGCTAGGGTTAGACATGGTGGTGGCTAGGATTAAGGTTTGGGATGGGGGGTGCCGCTTAAGGTCGAGAAGAGGGGGTTACCGGTGGTCGGGGGGGCTGCTGGTGGTCGGGGGGGCTGCTGATGGAGGTCGGTAAGGGGGGTCGGAGGGGTCGGGGGGGTCGGCGGGGGGGGGTGTCGGCGAGGTAGGGGGTCTACGAGGGGGTTGCTGCTGGTGGTGGGGCGGCGAAGGGGGGTCGGCGAGGGGGGTGTCGACGAGGGGGATCGACAAGGGAAGGGGGGTCGGCAAGAAAAAAAATTTTGTTTTTGTTTTTTTTGGCGAGAGAGAGAGGGTTATGGCTCTGATACCATGTAGAAAATAATAGTTGGATAATTTTATTGATGGACTACTTCACTACTTATAGGGAGTCTAGCTCCTCTACATACTACAAATTCCGATGTGGGACTAAAAGTCCCTTATTGATTCTCAACAAAACTTAAAGAATCTTCTGTGATATATGTTTATATCTTATTAACTTCTCTTTTCGTGGCCATTCTTTTTGTGGTTATGATGTGGAAGGCTTTGGTTCATACTCTGGTTCAGAGATGACTGTTGTTCCCTATGTCATTGTTTATCATCTTTCACCTTCTAGACTCTTAATCTTGGAGGATTATGGAGAGTTGCTGCTTCTTTGCAAGAGTTTAAACTTAAATGAATTTTGTAGGTTTCAGGAACTGCAAAACAGGTATCTTGGTCTGTGGGATGTTCATTTTTTGTCTATACATCTGTCATAGAGAAAATTGGCATCATTGGGAATGTTGACATCGGACGGGTAGATGGTTTTAACATTTGTTTATAGATTTAGAAGACTTAAAGAAATACAGAGTTGCTAGATCCAAGAAATTTGTGTGGGGGGTTGGGGGGAGAGGGAAGTGGGGGGAGCAAATCAAGCCCATTTTTATGATTTGTCGCTAATCCCCAATTTAAAAGCCTAAAAACATTCTAGCACTTTATAAATTATTTCCAGTCAATAACAAGGCTACTAATAATATTTTACAGTCCATAATACAATTCCTAGGAAAAGAAAGTTAGATATTATAACAATAAATGTTTATCCAGCATAGAACAAATTTCCTACAGGGAAATAAGTTTAGTTTTTTTGAAATTGAGACCAAATTTAAAACTAGGAGCACATCCTTTGAGAATGGATGATTGAGCATGAAACTGCTGGCTAGGGGGAGGGGGAGGGTGATCCAATAAAGTTTTAGGAAAAGGAAGAACATGCAAAGGACGAAGATTAAGAGGAAAACTCTTTGTATGATGTTTGAGAAGAATCTATTCTCACTCTCTCTCTCTTTGATGATTGAGAAGAAAACTCATCTTTCTCTCTCTAAGATGTTTGTGAAGAAAACCTCTCTGTTTGTGTGTGTGTACGTGTGTTAGGTCGGGTCAAACAGGTGGTACTTTGGGTCTTTATAATAATGAGGTTTGGTCTTTATAGCCTTTGTTAACTTTGAAACACCCATCTTGGTGTTATAGTTGCTGCAAATGTTTTCTTCTCTCGCTTAGCTACTATAGTTAATAACGAATAATAATAAAAATATGACCTCCAAGTCCAGCAAAACTTCTGCTGCAGATTTTACAAATCACTAACTACTCTTTTGACTGCACTTCACTTCTGACTACTTAAGTCCCTAATCTTTGTTTCTGTGAGCAAGTATGACTAGAACATGGAAACAAGAAGCCATAGTGTCCTTGCAAAAATTGAGCTGAAGTGGCCTTTAGAAGCCTCTAGACTTATGATGAGGATAAAGGCCATAAAGGGTTGGGCAGAGCTCACAATAGAAAACATTTGGTAAATAATTTTCTCCATTTTGAATGTGGAAACTACTGCACTATGAGTAGACCAATTTGACAAACTTCATCAAACAAAGTGAAGGGATCGGTTAAATTTCATCAATGAAAAATGTAGTTCAATCCAGGAGTTACTCTCCAAGTTTACTGTACACATTTGTAGTTCACTACAGTTCTGTTTGTCATCTCTAGTTCCAGTGCCCACCCAGGAAATGACAAGCTACATTTCCTTCCGCACCTTGCATGTGGTTATTGGTATTCATGTTAGTGGAAAGCATCGTACCGAAAAGTCAATCTAGTTGCCATTTTGCTGCTATGCTAGTTATTGCCTTTATTATTTCATAGTCTTCTCTGCAGTTTGCCTTAGCACTCCTTCACTCTCAGAAGAACGAGACTACATCCATCCAAAGAAAGTCTTTTGCTTCGCAAAAAGGACCCTGAGACCTGAGTATTATGTTTTGTAACAAAGGTGGATAATTTTGCAAACTAGAGGACAGAAACAAGTTTCTTCAAGAGAAAAAACAGAGTTTGTGTTATCCTTATGCGATTGATCAGCCTCGGGATTGGGCCACACCAAGTTTGGATAAAAATTCATCGAGCTCTATCCAGGAAACATATGTAAACTAGAACGGGCATTCCTGGAGCAATTATCATTAGGGAATAGGAAGGGCTCTTAGGTACTTGTTCATGATTCCTTAATGCTAATTATATGAGAAAGGTGCTTTCTTCACATTTTCCTAATATATGGTTACCTACATTGTTTCCCTAGGATGCATAAGTATTGATACAGCATTACAGTTTGTTTCAAGTAAGGGAGTTCAATATTTAAAAAAGAGAGTTAGATTACAATAATATGGGGAGAGAGGAATTACAAAATGTTTATTTTTATTAAAATGTGAATATTGAACACTATAAGGGTTAAATCACATATAACTTGAATGTAGAAATTGTAAGTTCCAAATATATATGAATCATAGAGCTTTTAACAAATCTTAATTTATTTATTATTGAAGAAGGCAAAGCATGTTAGAGTTGCCTACACAAAATATTACTATGATATTTGTTTTCAAGCATTATTTAGCTGTTAAGTCTTCAAAGTGGCAACATCCTCTTTGTGCACTTACCCATTTTTAGTCTTCAAATTGACAACATCATAATTCGCAAGTCACGACTACACGATTTTCCTGAATATATAAATATGTTTACCAAAGACATATTCAGCATGTATCTGCTAATAATTTGTGTATTTCTAGTCAAAATGTGTCCTTCATTTTATTATTCGTTCTTCACAAGTGTCCTATTTCCTCCTCCGAAGAAATGATGCCTACTTCTTACATAGTTCTTTCGAACATATTACTTATTGCTTGACCTCTTGCTCAATATACCAATCAGAAGGCATGCAACTGCTTCACAATGTAACATCTATATTGCTCCAGTACATCCTGTTTTGTGTTCAAGACTATTTTCCCTCCGTGGATGCCCTCCTCATTTGTATATTAGCTGGTCGATTCCTGAGAATCATAATTATTGGTGCAATTCATCGAGCCTGGGAAAATATTTTTTTCTATATTCTGCAGCGAAGTATTTCAAAAGCTGGACATATTTTGTTTGAATCTTTTTTTTAATCTCACTGATGTTTGGTTCCAGTTTTAAGGTAAACATAAGGTGACTTATCATTTTATAATATGTTGACATCGCCTATCAACTGTGGTATATTTGCAATAGAAAGAAAACTTCAAAACTGACTCATTACTAGTTCTACTGATGTTTATATGGATGGTAAGTTTCTAACATGTACAGGCAACGACATTTATCCTGCTGCTGCTGAATAATTTGTTATCACAAGAGATGGATGTCGTTGACTGCTGCTTCTTTTTTTGTGCTTATGGATTGCTTTCTTATTTGACTGTATGCATTACATTCTTACTTTAGACAATAAAATACATCAGACACCAAAATGGCCAAGAACCATGTCAAGAGCACATATTGGATACTTAAAGAACAATGCATGTATGGCTGGTTTCACTATTCTGGGACAAAGCTGGAGCAATGTAGAAGCCCAGCTTTAAACCATTATCAGTCAAAAAAGCTCAACTTGTGCATTTTAGCCTACAATTATGAGAATGTGCATGACAGCTGCCCTTCCTTGCTGTTTTAAGAGCTTTTGCAGCCTCCCCTTCGGAGACGCCAGCCTGCGTCATAATAAGTTCAATGTCCCGAGGCTCTACTCCTGTATCATCAACATCTTTCTCATTCTCTTCACTAAGTGCAGCAGCAGCATCAGGTTTGATCTCTTTAATCATTTTGATACATTTTACTGTTTCATTCTAATCTTTGTTGAGTCAATCTTTATTGAGTTTTTGCCTTCCTAGCAGATGCTGATGTTTGGGGAGGATGCACTGGATGTTGGTTTTCGATCTTTTGTTGATGCTTCAGAGGACGGCAAGGAGGACAAGGATAGCAAAAAGGTTATGACAGTCTTATTGTAGTTCAATAGGATTATTAGTAGTGCTACAGAAAAGGCTCAAGTGAAAGATATACATGTTTTTTTGACCATATTGTGCCACGTCGGAGGCCTGTCAACATAGTGCCACGAACTGAGCCCGAAAAAAAAAAGAAGAAAAAATTATATATATATATATATATATATATATATATATATATATATATATATATATATAGACCATATTATAGAAGCATGGAAAAGAATAAAGAAAGGTCTATGCGGCCAAGGATCTCCATACGGCTCAGAGAGCCCATGCGGCTCAGGGGTCCATGTGGCCCACGCGTCTATGCGGCTCGGATAGACCCAGAGCCACGTGGCCTTCAACAGCTTCTCCGTTCATCTTTGGCTGTATTTAATGTCCTGACGGCTGACAGCTCTGACAAATGACAGCTCTGACATAAAGGCGTAATAATGACTGACATAAAGGCGTGTTCCTAGGAAAAATGAGAGAATCTTTTCATAGCTGGCTGAATCCACCGAGTCCCGAGGCATGCGGCTGTTGTATTTATGCGGCCACCCACGTTATGCGGCCGCCCCCTTCATGCGTCCACCCATCTTCATGCGGTTGCATCCTTTATGCGGCCGCCCGTTAGCATGCGGCTGCCTATCCTCATGCGGCTGCCCATCTTCATGCGACTGTTCATCCCCATGCGGCTGCCCATCTTCATGCGACCGTTCATCCTCATGCGGCCCACTCATATGCGGCTCTGCCAAGATGACCCAATAGAGGACATGTGGCGCTTGTCACGACTATTGAGACACGTGGCAGTCTTATCTTCCTAGAATTATGGGTGCTAAGAAATCCTAATAAAATTAGCTTTGTTGCAATCACTATAATTGCCCAGATAAAGTCAAATCGAGCAAATTAGACACGTAGCAACCCATCACAAGTCACGAATATTCATGGCAATTAACATTAATTTCCCATAGAGATTTGATGCAATCTACATTAATTACCTAGATTTGCTACAATCAGAATGAAGGGCCCAGATTAATTGGTCCTTAACCGCCGACATATCAAGGAGGTAATCATTACAAACCTAATAATTGCATCACACTCCTATAAATAGCAAGGTGCCATTCCCTTACGAGAGAGGACTTTTTTTCGAAAAGCACCAGAGCACCTGGAGAGACTTAAAGAGAGAGAGCAAGGAGAGCATTTATTCATTAACGCCAAACAGATCTTCCCCGGAGCCAAGGCTGCATCCGATCGTCCAAGGAGTAAGGCAGAGCTGCCGTCTCTTTTCCGAGCCTCTACCGTCACCCCCAGAATCTAAAATAAACAATTGTACTTAGATTACTGTACCTAGGTTTTCGTCCCTAGGCTTTCTTTGTACAAGCGAGTTTGTATTGTGAAGTAGAAGTCCAATCCTCCGATAATTGTTCTGTTCTTTTATATTTCACGGCAAACACGATGGCAACTCTGTTGGGGACAAACTTCTCTACGGATGAGGAGTTGGTGACGCAATCGGATGCAGCCAAACTTGGCTCCACACAATAGAAGATGGTCGTCCGCTTCGACCAACAGGCGTTTGAAGAAATGCTCTCCGACGGAAGTGCTGGCCCGGTCCAGAAGTGAGCCCGCACATAGAAGGCTAGTAGGGAGTGGAGGCCAAAATCATTTGCTCCTCCCCAAGCTATGGACGGAGCACTCTCTGCTGCCCAAGACGGCGAAGGCAACTCTCATGCGGCCCCACTTCAAGCCATAGAAGACTATGCTGTCCCCAAGTCCGGCAGAGGAAAGCATTACGATGCTGGACTTGCAGGGGCAAAGAGTGATTCTATGTACTCCAGGAAGAAGCCGAACAAAGGCACTAGCCGCAAAACAAAGACTCATGCGGCCAAACTTGCTAGCCGCATGCATGATGACCATGCGGCCGAAACTGCCAGCCGAATGCATAACACTCATGCGGCCAGGATTCCCAGCCGCATGGAGAAGACTTATGCGGCTGAGACTTCCAGCCGTATGAAAAAAGCCCATGCGGCCACGACTGCCAGCCGCATGAAGACTATTGATTCCAGCCGCATGCCGCCTGCTCCACGCGGCTCAGTCTTGGATCGTCTCTCCTATGCTCCTAATCTTTCATACTCCCGAGAAAACATGTCTGACTCTCTCCAGCACCACTTAGACACTTCCTACTACGTTCCCTCATGCACTAGAGTGAAGAAGTCTAGGGCAGCGCGAGCTTGGCAAGCTCAGTCCGCTGGCCTGACCTCTGACCATCCGAGCGTTCCACATACCGTTATATGGGCCTCTGATGGGAAGTTATACAGAACCACTCGAGTCCAACCCCCGGCGGCAAACGGACAGAGTGGTTCCTAAAAGTCTCCCAAAATCAAAGAAGCAGACATGGTCATACCGGACCCATCTCACTTGCGTAAGGCTATCCTCCATAAGCACAAGAAAAGAGAGGGGGCCTCGGTGTACAAAGAGTCCTCCCACGGACGTCACTGCACCCAAGTCATCATCAACTGCTGTTGCAATAATACGACGGTACGAGAAGACCGGCAGTCCGTCTTCCAAAGACTACAACAACCATGTTCAGAGGATGAGGCACCTCCCGTCGTCTCCTGCAACTCTGCTCGAAAAATCCTCGCCGATGGGAGAGGGAAGAAGACAAACATTTCTAGCCGAAAGATTTTAACCACTATGACTAAGGGACTGTCGTCTAAGCGGTTTCCCACCACCGGAGTTTTCTAAGGTATCCGTTCAAACACGAAATCTGCTATAGTGGGAGATTCGTCGTCCACATCACTGGGGGTTGCTGGAACTGAGGGTAGCACTCCTCCGAACCTCCACGACAATCCGATGTTCCAAGAAGACGAGTTGGGGGAAACAACTCACCCATTAGATGCAGCAAATCTCGACGTCCCCGAGGACGTCCCCAATTTCCAAGATGTGGCGAACTCGAAAGCTGGGGGTACTGTTCCTTCTGAGGTCGAACCAGAGGAAGACATTCCCACATAGCCTGATGACTTCTTGTTACAAGGGTATAATTCGGAGTGTACGTCATCCACCGTCCCTTCCACTTCTACTCATGTGAGGACGGCATTCATGACAAATAACGAACAGGATGGTCCCAGTGATTGCCAATGCATCGACACTCTGGAGGCCATACTAAAGCAGCCCTCCCTACTCTGTAAGGAGGGATGCCTGGCCAGACAAACTTGGGTCCCACGGTCAATGCAGACTCGAACTCAGCGGCACCGAACCCGGGTAATAAACTTCCTAAAATGTCTGCTCCTACCGCTGCAGACGAGGCCAGGGAGGCAAGAAGAGAGGTCCAGGAGCTCCGGGCCATGTTCCATGCCCGAGAAAACTGCCAACACCGTAGGATACGACAACCGTATCCCGCTGCGTGGAGAAATATTCCCTTCCCACCAAAGTATAAACCATTCTACATCAATCCATATGATGGAAAGACCTCCGCAAGTCGATATATCACTTACTTCGAGGTCACCACCGACCATCTGCCCCATGACGATGCCATCCTTACAAGATTATTCATCGGGGCATTGGAAGGGGTCACCTTCGACAGGTACTGTAACCTGCCAGACAACTGCATCCACTCCTTCGCCAGCTTCAAGCGTATGTTCTTGGAGAGATTCTACGAAGTAGGACAGGACGTCACAATATCCACCCTCATGGACGTCGTTCAAGGGGAAAAGGAGCTGACAAGGAACTATATTAAGCGGTTTCGCCAAACCACAATGAAGTTGCCGTGTGGTAATCCGGATTCTTCCTTAATTGAAATTTGCCAAAAGAGACTGCTCCCAACAATCAGCCTCTGGATTGGCGAAAGTTAATTTAAGGACTGGAAAACGTTTATCATCAGTGCCACTAGCGCCGAAGGCTCACCAACTGGGATTGCACATCTCAGAGGGAGAGGACAAGGACAGGTGTCCTAATTCCAACAACAACAATGGGGTAGCTCTACCAACATTCGGGACAACAAGGGCAAGCAGGCTATGGTGGCCGACATAGCCCAGCAACCTGAGTCAAAACCGGCAGACAAACAATGGCCGCAAATGACCTACTCCTTCGAAGACGGTCATGTCAAGCCCATCTTGGACATGCTCATACAAAAAGGTAGAATTCAGCTCCCTCCACCACGATGGGAACCTCGGTCGGCAGAAATAGAGAGCCTAAAGTACTGCCACTACCACCGCTACGTCCACCATGCTACACACGACTGCTACCAATTGAAATGATACATCCAACATCTCAACGACTCGAAGGCTCTGGCCATCGACTTCGAGGAGGTAACCGTGGTGGCCAACATAGTGTCCGTACAATTCGGCAGCTTCCCTCCAATAGAGACTCAAGACGGTATGGTACCCATCCCTCTGGCGATAATGGAGATTGTTAATCTTTCTCCTCCTCGGGATCAGGTTGCTGGTCTAGTGCCCCTCACCACATCACGAGAGGAGATCATATGGGTCCATCCAGACCTGGTATTTGAGGTGACTCAGTCCACACCACCTTCCATTCGCAAGAAGAAGAATGGAAAAGTCAGATCCTGTCGCACAATCTCGACAGATGTCGAAGAAGTCACGACTGTCGTTACCCGGTCTAGGGCACAATCCCAACCTGTGGCTGATAACTCAGCTGAAGATCATCAGCCAGCTACTGCTGACACTCTAGGACCTTTCCAGCCTCCGACGACCGACAAGCCTAGGCCGAAGGAGACTCGCTTTGACAAATCCCTCCGAAAAGAGGCACCTCAGGGGCTGGAGAGGCCCTACAACTTCGACATCTTGGTACAATTGGCCAACACACCAGCCAAATTGTCATTATACGAGCTCTTGAGACTCTCAAAGGATGTTCGTACAACTTTGAGGGATGCACCCCAGAATGCCGACACCTATCTGGCTCAGGTCAACCTCACAGGAGAGAGCCCACCTGCAAATCTCCAAGACAACGCTTGCATAGGAGCGATGCCCAACATTGTCTTCACTCTACAGGATATGCTCATCAAAACAAATCTGCATGATCGTCCGTTATACTACACTGGATACATCGGTGACGTAAAAGTGGATCCGATGCATATTAATCCTGGTTCTTCTATAAGTATCATCCCGAAGAGTCTGTTACATCATCTCCACATTCCTATGCATCGCCTGACACCAACAAGCACCGCCACCAGCAGTTTCAATTCGGGTAGGAGCTACCCAATTGGGAAGATTCGCTTGAAGTGCCAAATTGGCGATCTTCAGTCAGAAGTGACCTGTTACGCCATAGATGCGGATACTTCATACAATATCCTCTTGGGATGCCCTTGGATACATGATTACATGATCGTGCCTTCCATGCTGCACCAGTACTTCAGTTATGTCGACAAACACGATTTTGTGAGGACAGAATTTGTCGACATCAATCCCTTCAAAGGGGTTGAATCCTACTACTCAGACTCCTGCCTATACGAGAAGTCGAAGAGGCACCTGGATGAAGATATACAAGCTCAAACAGAGACGGCCTTAGGATCAGAAGAACCTCTGACGATCCACCTTTAAGCTCACAAACCTGGCAAGTCTGTACCCCTTATGGCCGCTCTGCATAGGGACACAATCAGCCTCTTGGCACAAGAAGAGCAAATGATAATCCGGCTGCCATGGTCCGACCAAGCGCCAAGACCCACAACGGAGCCACTGACGATCATACTGCCTAGAGTCGACCAACAACAAACGGAGAAGCTCAATCCCTCCGATAAACCAATAACGATACGTCTTCCCAAGAAGAATCGTCACCTCGATGCAAGGTCTGGGGCTTCTAGCGAGCCAATAACTCCCCTCCCATTATCGAGTACAAAACTGGGAGTCACTAGTTTGCCAACAACTCCACGTTCGGCCCACCAACAGAACCCCTGATGATCAAGCTGTCCAGGTCATCCTCTCAGTCTTCATTTATACAGGGGGTGGCCGAAGAAGAACCGAAACTGGCCAAGTATGTGGCTGCCCACACTGATGTTCCCTCCTCCTTAACAAGCGATGATTCTTGTTTGAAAGGGGGCCGCAACTCTTCCTTTACAATGATCTCACCTTCGGCAGGGTTGCTGCAAAAATCAATGATAAAAAAGAAACAAAGTCAAAAGATGGTCATAGCCTTATGCGACACAGTCCAAAGGGAAGCTCATGCATCTCGATGCAGCACAGCCTCAGGTGACCCAATTTAGATGAGCTTATGCGAGCTCGATTCAGAGGGACTCATGCGGATCTGATCGACAGGCCATTATGAAATTTGGTTTACGAAGTATTCATGCGGCCCACTAAGATAACTCCCATACGGCTCGGACATGGGGTATATCCCATGCGGCTCACTTATGGGACATGTATGTGTCCCATATAATTCAAACAGTTTGTATTAAAGGCTCGCGCATAAAGCATGTGACGTAGCCACAACAGTTAGGGTTTTAAGCTCATGTAACGTCCTTACCAGCAATAGGGGGGTGGACTCCAGGGTGAACTGTGGACACATCGGCTGGCGGAGGAACGGCCACAGTGAAAGTAGAAGCAGCTTTCTTGTCCTTCACCGCCGCAGCCGACGAAGATGCCACCTTCTTACCCGTTGCCGCAACAGTCTTCTTGGGAGCCATCGGTGATCGAAGAAGAGGAAGACAATCGGGACAGGAAAAGGTTTGAATTGAAAGAGAAAGTAAAGAAGTTTCTTCTCTTAATTCCTCTTATTTATAGAGGACAAAAGAGGGGGATGACACGTAGACCAATAACCGCTTCGGGTCATGTGCCGCAGGCAAAACGAAACCGACTCCTAGGATTTTGCCCCCTCTCTCATAGAAGAGATTCACCCAGGGCATAAAATCCAAAGATTTAATGAGCCGACCCTTGGTATTTCCTCCAAAAGACGGCGCTAAAATAAATTAAAGGCAATTAATGACACGCACACGTGGCGAGGAGCCCATGCGGCCAGACAGCCTATACGGCCAGACAGTCCATGCGGCTGGTTGGTCAATGCGGCCCAGATGGACAGGAGGCTGAGGAGGCCATGCGGTTGGGATGTCCATGCGGTACGACACCCTATACGGCCAGATGAGTTTATACATAGCCATCCTTCTTATTCAAAGTATTTTAATTTTACAAATTGAAAACTTTGAAGGGGGCCTTGTAGAAGCATGGAAAAGAATAAAGAAATGTCTATACGGCCAAGGATCTCCATGCGGCTCAGGGGTCCATGCAGCTCACGCGTCTATGCGGCTCGGATAGACCCAGAGCCACGTGGCCTTCAAAAGCTTCTTCCCGTCTTTGGCTGTATTTAATGTCCTGACGGCTGACAGCTCTGACAAATGATAGCTCTGAAATAAAGGCACAATAATAACTGACATAAAGATGTGTTCCTAGGGTAGAGGAGAAAATCTTTTCACAGCTTCCTGAATTGTAACACCCATATTCTGAATACGTATTTTGTCAAGCTTGCATGTATTTCAGACCTGTATTTATTTTCTCGGATTTTGGCATGTACTTATAATTGGCTTGACTTGCAGATTTTGGTTCTCGTAATTGGGTTTTACCTGGCTTGGTTTATTTTGTAGAGAAGAATTGGTTTGATTTGGTTTAGCATGCATTGGAACACCTTAGCCTATGCTCTACCCTCAACACAACACAACCCATCCTCTTTATTATCCCCACCTAACACTAACACTCTCTCCTCTATAATTCTCTCATTTATTGCTCCATCTTCTTCTTCTTCTTCCTCTACACAACACCATCACCCATAGGCAAGTGCACCTTGCCACCACATGAGAACCATTTTTATTTATCCATTAGCTAGATTAGGCCATGGAGATTAACATTTGAACTTGACATTTTGTGATTTGGAGTCTCCTTTGTTCTAGATCTAGGTTTTAACTATTTTCAGATTTATATGGTTTTGATCTATTTTGGTTGGATTTTTGTGGGTTTTGATGCTTCCATGTGGAAGAGAATTCAATTTTACTCAAGTTAGACCTTTGAAAATCTAGATTTGGTTTTGATTTGACCAAGATATGAAGAATGGAATTTTTGGTGTTCTTGAGCTTCCTCTCGGCCTGGAGAAGAAGACTGCAGCCTGCGCTCTTTAGCGCAGTACTGGACTGCGCATTCCCTCTCGGTCTGTGCTCTTTAGCGCAGTGCCGACCGCGCTGTTTGCCCTTGGCGAACTGCACTCCACCCCATGCGCCATCCATCCATGTGCACTCTGCTCCTGCACAGTCTACTCATGCGCACTCTGCTCCTGTGCAGTCTGCTCATGCGCACTCTGCTCCTGCGCAGTCTGCTCATGCGCACTCTGCTCCTGCGCAGTATGCTCATGCACACTCTGCTCCTGTGCAGTCTGCTCGTGCGCACTCTGCTCCTGCGCAGTCTGCTCGTGCGCACTCTGCTCCTGCGCAGTCTGCTCCTGTGCACTGTTCCTGCGCAGTCTGCTCATGCGCACTCTGCTCCAGCACAGTCTACTCATGTGCAGTCTGCTCATGCGCCACTTACACCCTGCGCAGCTCACCCCTGCGCAGTTGGTCCCCGCGCACTTGACTCCTGCGCACTTGGCCCATGCGCCATCTGCCCCTGCGCCCTGTGCCCCTGCGCACTTGGCACCCTGCGCAGCTGACACCCTGCGCAATCCAATCCCTGACCCCTTGCGCAATCCATTGGCTCTTGGAGTTTTGGTT
The DNA here is from genome assembly GCA_029216955.1 of Iris pallida. Taxonomy (NCBI): domain Eukaryota; kingdom Viridiplantae; phylum Streptophyta; class Magnoliopsida; order Asparagales; family Iridaceae; genus Iris; species Iris pallida. The sequence goes on along the minus strand of JANAVB010016219.1, from coordinate 367 downwards.
TTATTTCTTTAAGCTTGGCTCTTCTATAGCCCTGTATATTGATATTTTGTTATATTTGTCATGAACTTGATTTTACTTAATATGTTTGGAATGGCTATTGTACATGGCATGGTATGACAAGGAACTAGCATAACACGATAGTGACCCGTAGTGGTGCACTCCTGACATGACCAACCTGACATGATAGTGGCCTATCGTGGCGCACTCCTGACAAGTACCCTGACATGATTTATCTTGATGCTGTTGCGACGGCTAACTTGACTCGTATAATCAACTTGACACCGTGGGTGTTCCTGCTTGCTTGCTTATGCAATCCACTTGTCTTGTCTTGCATCATGTCTAGGAAGTGACTCCCTGGTTCCCACGG
>JANAVB010016218.1:0-18846 GCA_029216955.1 Iris pallida | reverse complement strand
CCAAGGCGACCCACCCCACACCCTCAGCCCCCATTCTCCCCCTCCCAAACTCTCACTCCCGTTTCGACTGTCACGCCCCAGAACCAGAAATGGAGAGCGGGGGAATGACTCAGCCAGCTACGTATTACGGGTAGATGAATACCGTATAATACGATCAATACTGTCTACAAGACGAGGGGGTACATACTACATGAAAGTCTCACTAGGGTCACTTCACATCTATTGTCTCAATCATTCAAACAAGAAAAACAAAAAAGAGAACATATAAGATAAAGTAAGGCGTCCCAAACGCTTAGTCAAAATGTTCTTTGATATCTGGCTTTATAAAACATAGCCAGATGATGTAGCAAGACATACACAATTGTTATCAGCTGCAGCCTGACTTAGTTACAATTATGTAAAAGTAAGTACAAGACGATCCGACTAACATGTCGGTACCAAACGGCAACGTATAAAGTAGATAACAAAACGAGCGGGAAAGTAAGAAACCTACTCGAGTCCTCCTGCGATCATCCCTCTAGTGTTGACCATCTTGGAGGTAGAAGTAAGCTGAGTCCTCGGGAACCGGCTCTAAATCTGGCCATGCAAAACCAGAGAGGTTAGACCTCTAATAGCAAGTACCACAAAGAAGCACGACATGAGAACTAAAACCAGTAATAAAAAATATGATAAATAGATCTCTGCTTGCTACTAGGATTCACATAACATCACGACACTTCGGACCAACCTCCCAACCAAATAAGGACAGAAGTTGGCCCGTCATGTCCTGACCTTTTGATCATCTCAGTTAGGAAACAGAGTAGGTACAGTACACAAACAAATCAATTTAAACGGCCATTCAACTACTACGGCTTGCTACTGTGTGTTCCAAGTTATCCTGGAATTATGCAATAAAAGATTTCTCAGTTCTCACTATGTGCAAGCAAGGCTAGTTTACCCAGTCAATCAATTGTGCCAATCATGAATTAGACGAGTCCCAGCAGGACGCCCGTCATCAATATATAATATACAATAATAATATAACCAGATACCGCTCCATGCCCGTATGGCAGGTTTGCAGTATCTGTGGGGACCAGCCGACCTGTCGGGCACTTAATAGTCCCAAGAGGGCTGCCATATAAGAACTCGGGAATCCATTCTCTCCATGCAATTATTATTTTATTTAACTTAATAATCTCTATGTTGAGTGAAATCCCATGCCGTGGATCATGGTTATTCAAATGAGTACTTTCGTATGGGGTACGATATGCTCAACTCTACAACGATACCCGTGCGGCTAGGTTGTAGGTCTTACATAGCGTAATGCAACAATCAAATCTAACCACGAAATAATCATGCCTTGACCATAGAGTACACATGCTGCTTTTGTAGAAAAATAAATAAATAATTAATTAATTGGATTGAAGCATGCATGTGTCGGTATGCCGAGATTCGGGATTAGCCAGTCGATTACAATAGTTCATAGTTAATATGAACGTGTCTCATTCATTCAATTCAATAAGACGACTAACCAGTCTCTCAGTTCCAACTAGGAACACATGATCAATTATTAGTAAAATTACCCATCAATGTTAATTTGTACCAAGGCATGAAAGTCAACTATTATAGAGCAAATAGAAACACCAAGGTTAGATTACGCCAAGGTTGGTCTATGCCCAAGTCAGGCTACGCTCAAGTCAGGCTACGCTCAAGTTAGGTACGACTCCTTACTATCCAAGCCAGCATACGCAAGACATACGCTTCCAAAAGGCAGCGTATGAACTCCATACGACTCCTTACCATCCAAGCCAGCGTACGCAAGTCATACGCTCCCAAAAGGCAGCGTATGAACTCCATACGACTCCTTACTATCCAAGCCAGCGTACGCAAGTCATACGCTCCCAAAAGGCAGCGTATGAACTCCATACGACTCCTTACCATCCAAGCCAGCGTACGCAAGTCATACGCTCCCAAAGGCAGCGTATGAACTCCATACGAATCCTTACTATCCAAGCCAGCGTACGCAAGTCATACGCTCCCAAAAGGCAGCGTATGAACTCCATACGACTCCTTACTATCCAAGCCAGCGTACGTAAGTCATACGCTCCCAAAAGGCAGCGTATGAACTCCATACGACTCCTTACTATCCAAGCCAACGTACGCAAGTCATACGCTCCCAAAAGGCAGCGTATGAACTCCATACGACTCCTTACCATCCAAGCCAGCGTACGCAAGTCATACGCTTCCAAAAGGCAGCGTATGAACTCCATACGACTCCTTACCATCCAAGCCAGCGTACGTAAGTCATACGCTCCCAAAAGGCAGCGTATGAATCAAACTGCGCTGCGCTAAAGAGCGCGTGCAGTTCAGTGGCACAAGCTAAAAAGCTAGCGCACACTGCTCACTGTCTTCTCCAAAACAGCAAGAACTCTATTGCTTGAACCCAAGGCTTCAAAAGTCCCTAACTTGGTCAAAACAAGTCCAAATCTAACTTTTCAAAGGTCAAAATTGGGTAGAAAAAAATTCCCTACAGCATAAAACTATCAAAACTTGAAAACAAAGAAGTTTGATAGATCAAAACCACCAAAATCCAAAAATAACTCATTTCTAGATCTACAAAAATTAAGACTTCGAAATGAAAAATGCCAAGTTCTAAACTCTCTTAGGATCATGAGAGGAAGATAAATGAACTAAAAACATGGGTTCTCATAGAAAGCAAGTTGTATTTGCCTACGGTTTGGTAGGTGGAGGGAGTGATGAGGAAGAAGAAGAAGAGTGATGGTGAAGGAAAAATAATGAAGAGAGAGAAAGGGGGTGGCTTTAAATGAAAAGGTGGTGGTAGGTGGGGGTGTTGGATTTGGTTCATGATGAACCAACTAACTAAACCAAACCAAGCCGAACCCAAAGCCTAGCTAAAGCAGAGAAATAAAAGCAGAAAGTAAAATGCAGATAATTAATTAACATGAATTTAAAGGAATTTAAATACAGGATAATACATGATAATATTAAATAAATACATTTGAGTAGTACATGTATAAAAATACGCATTCTGGGAACGGGGAGTGACATCGACGATAGCGACGGCTCATCCAGCCCCTGCTCCCCCCCGGCGACCCATGCCATCGCCACCACTCCCGTCGAACCCACGGCCATCATCCTCTACAACAGCTTCGACATCCTCGCATCCACACCTCCAGACATCATCTAGACGAGCACCCTTCCCGACAAGTCTCATCCCGCCATCAGCAATGAGTCCACTATAGATCTACCGATCTGCGTTGGCCCAACGGCGAACGAGCGGCACACCCAGATGGCTTTGAACTTAGACCTTTCCCTATCCATTATTGATACCCCTCCCTTCAGCTCTGGATTCGACTTCGAGAACGTCATGGCCACCTCTGGACTCATTCCCGCAGATCGACTCTAGCAAGCCAAGGAGGCCAGCTTCTTGGACCCTAGCAACCCCCTCTGTGCGCTGGCCGAGATTGAGATTGATGATGCCCCTCCTCCGGTGCTGGATACAGGCAACACAGGTCAGGAAGACACATCAGTAGAGATCCCGAGAGCAGCATCGGATGACCCCGTAGCTGTGACTCCAAGAGCCTATAAAATCCCCAACCGCAAGAAGAAAAAACACTCCCAAGCGCCAACGGCCCTGACCACTAGGTCGGCCACTAAGCTCAACACCTATGTCCCCCGCAACCATCCTAATGCTTAACATCCTCTCATGGAATGTTAAAGGGCTGGCCAATAAACCCACCTTGAGGAGAATAATCAGCCTGAAGAAAACCCACCAGGTCGACATATTTGTGATCATTGAACCTAAAATCCCCCAGAGAAAGCTCAAATCCATCCAGCTTCAACCGGCTTCATGTCCGCGATAGCCGGGTGCCATGACATCTGGATCCTCTTTGCGGCCGAATGCAAATTTGGCATCGTGCAGGACTCGAAATAGGCGCTCTCCTGCTAGCTGGAGCTGTAACGCCCCAGTCCCAAATACGTAGGACTAGAACGTAATCATGCCAGCTGTATATATATGAAGTATATGGACCCTCATATATATACATAAGCTGTAATATGCAGTAACCAAGGTACTAAATCTCATCCACAAAGACAAAAAATAATATAAAAGTAACTTTAAATTTGTCATGTACACAATAGTTGGGTGGAGACAAAGTCCACTACCAACCAAATTAAATATGGAAACATATACAAGGAAAGAATTTAGCAAGCGAGAGCAATGGCGAGTCCAAGAGAAATCACCACGAAGGAAGGAATGGCCTTAGCTAGAGCACCTGCAAGAAATCACGAAACACACACCTGGCGAGATAACCAGGTCCTCAGAGGGACGTAACAAGATACATAACATGCCATATAAATACTGAATATAAATATGCCACAATCAAAGAAAGTGACAAGACACTATAAGGTAATCTAACCAACTAAAGTGAACATGCAGTGAGAACAAACCTTTCGTCGTATGGGCCCTGGCTGTAAATGGGATCTGGTATAGTCCCCACTTGGGCACCAGTGACCGAGAGCATGATGTTCAAAAACGACAGTGGCCAACCTGAGAGGCTCATACCTGTATCTCCAGCGGAGCTTCCGGGTTACAAGGGAAGTGCAATAGAAGCCCATACGATAAGAAAATGTTCTCCCCACCCAATGTACCTATCATGTCGTATCCACGACCATGTAATACTACTAACTGTCAAGTCTTCTAACATACAACTATTGACAGTTAGACCTAACGCACGTCCTGCACGCATCAGTGATCAGCCAACACTCAAGTCCGTCGCTACTCATAACTCACACCTCTCGTGGCACATCAGTGTCAAAGTTTATGCAATGCACTAAGCTAGTGTAGTCCCTTAACTCTAAGTCCATATGCAATCAAAGGTAAATAACAAGGTACAGCTAATATCACTGAGCAGACAGTAATCAAGAACTAGAAACAAATGAACAGTGATATGTAATAAAATGCAACTTAAAAATAAATAGTATAATGGCAAGGTATCTTGCCTGGTGTGTCGCCTGATGCGGTGCGATACTCTGGCAAGCCACGAATGTCCAATAGCCATGTTTGAGGTGTAGGGGTCCGAATTCGTAGAAAAATAGGAATATGGTCAGTCATGATCAGGATTGACAGATAGTGTGATGGATTAGAAAGAAGTATTTATACTAATTTTTAGAAAATACTTATAATACTTAAAAATATATTTTACTAGTAATAATAATTTTTAGAAAAAAAAAATACTTGTACAATAACGTGAAAAATTACATCTTATTAGTCAACTACTCTAAGTTGTAAAATATTATTAAGGGGGAAACTATATTTCACAATTTAAAATATCTATTTTAGATAATATTTAAAATATTTGTAATTCATTTAGACCAAAAAGTATAATTGGTCAAGTATATATACATATAATTCGAAAAGAATATTTTTGTGTTTAACAACTAACTTGAAATTGCTGGAAACTATTCGTTTAATTAAAATAATAGTAATAATAATAATGTAAATAATAATATTAATCAAAACAACAACAAATATTAATACTAATATATAAATAATACATTAATGACACATTTCTATTAAGTAAGGTAAATGGTAATAATAATAATAATAATGGTGATGATGATAATATGATAACAGTAACAAGCTATCCCTTTTTAAATAATAATAATAATAATAATAATAAAAAAAAAAAAAACCAAACCATTACAGCTATTACTCTTTCCCCCCCCCCAAAACCGATCAGTTACAGGAGAGAGAGAGAAAAGTGATGAGGGAAAAATGGGTTTACCTAGGCGGTTTCGGCTAGGTGACCGGCGGCCCGGGCGCGGAGGCGCTGGAGCTCGATCGGCGGAGTCCAGTCAGCACCGGGGAACAGCGCGCGGCCACAGATGGGCGTGGTCGACTGAGTCCAGCTAGGGTGGGGCTAGCGCTCCGCGGTTTGGGCGTGCGTCGTTCGCGGAGGCGGATCCGACTTCGTGGCCGGCAGCAGAGAGGTGAGAGGGGGCGACGGATGTTCGGGCGGCGCGCAGTGGCCGGTCGTCGGGAGGGTGACTGTGCTGGGAACTTCGACGGAGGCGTGGGGGTCCACGTCGGGGGTCCTGCGCACGTTGGAGCGCACGGCGGGGCGGATCCGCCGCGAAGAGCTGCTCCGGTGGTGGAGCCGAGGAAGCGGTACGGGCGGTTTACCGGCGTCGATGGCGCGAAGCCGGTGGCGGAGGACAGAGGTACGCGCGGAGGTGGTTGGCTGCGCAGGCGGCGCACGCGAAAAGGGGGCGGTCGCGTCGGAGTTTCGGAAGGGGGCGGTGAGGAGGACATGGCGGCGGTGGTCTCCACGTTGTAGGGTGGGAAGACAGCTCGCCGGCTGAAGATCGAGCGGTGGCCAGGAGTCTCGAGCAGCGAAGGTTTCGACAGCGACGAGGGGGTAAGGGTTCGGGTTCCTCTTTCTTCTTCTTCATCTTCTATGGTTTGTCTTTGGAAAAAATTGGTGATGATGGTGACGACGGTGGCCGGAGATGGCTGGAGAACCGGATGGTGATGACAGTGGTTGGCGGTGTAGTCTGGAGGTGGGAAGTCGAGGGTCGGGATGATGGGTGCTGCGGTCGGAGTGGCCGCAGCGGTGACGGGTGTCGTCGTTGGCGATGGGGATGTGCTGGTTACGGAGACGGGTTGCTGCGGACATGGAGGACATAGGTGTAGGTTTTGTTTGTGTCGGGGATATGTCCGACATAGGAATAATATAATTGTATAATATGGAATAAGAATGGTGGACACAGACACAATACACATTTGTCGATGGTAGAGTTTGCTGGAGGAGTACCTCTCCTTTTATAGGAGGTGGGAATACCTAGATAAACATTAGGATTAATTTAAAACCCAATTTAAAATGATAATCAATCCAAACTCAAATTAAATTCCAATTTAAAACTAGACAATCTAATTCAATGTAAGTATAAATTCTATCTTTTAACTAAAATAAATCCATGAAATTAAACCGAGATTTAAAATGGCCACAAAAATTTTCAAATATATTTTTCCAAAAATATCAATAATAATAATTTCAAAAATAACAATATTTTTAAATATTTTTTTGAATTATAAAATATTAATATAATAATTTCGAAAATGAAATTATATTTATCAATAAAAATTCATGTACCCCATGTTAAGAATATTTGCATAGAAATTCTAAATTGCCACTATTAAATAAGTTAGCCTTTTACAATTAAATAAAATAATAATAAGACTTGGCCATCCCGATACGATACTTTTCAAAATTTTAAAAATATATAGATACAGATAATTATTATATATTAAAATAAAATTAATGTTTTCCAAAAATATGTACTATTCGTACTCGTCGAGCATCCACGAATAACGTAATTTGTGCGCAATGTACAATACGACTACGCGGCATACAAAAATTAAAATAGTACCAAAAATATATAGTAGAAATTTAGGGATTTTACATCCTACCCAACTTAAAAGAATTTCGTCCTCGAAATTTAGGAAAAATTAGGGTAGGTAGGGCGAAGGGAATGGAGCGGGTTTATTCAAATAGATTTACGAGATCTTCTTGGAACGAGGATGCAAACAAAATATTCGTCGATGAGGCGAGCGAAAATTTCAATGGCAATGAGTCATTCGATCGACTAGAACGAAATTTCAATGGTTTTAGATTACGATCATGCACATGACAATCGATCAATGGCTAAGCTCAATCAACCTTAACATTAACCTTAAAAAGGGACAACCTCATAAGTAGGTAAAAATTTTGATATCATTAATATTCATGTAATCTCTCCATCATAAATTGTTCTTTTAAAAAAAACAATTTTGATCATAATTTCTAATTCCTCTATCTCGTCCTAGAATTTCAATAGTCTCAAATTTGATTTCCATAATCTCCATTATACTAGCTCACTTTATACATATCTTTCCAAGCCATAATTTCCTCTAAAATTAAAATTTCAAAACTTTCAACCGATTTGGCCCAAATAAAAGTTAAAGTCTAGTTTCTATAAATTTGTATTTATTGGTCAATGTATACTGCATCCAAAGGTACCAAAATAAAAGTCCATCTTCAATGTTCGATAAATCTCGAAAACTAATGGTATACCTTCATAACTCAATCTTTTATCATCATAATTGAAAATTTTCTCAAATATTTATTAGTCTCTCTCAAAATTTCTTCTTCAAAAATCTCAGTTTCTTGATGGTAGAAATGAACTCATCTTAACGTCTTATCCATAATCATTTTAGAATTTAATCAAGATATAAAGGTTTCCTTCTTCAACAATTAGTTATCCTTGAAAACTAGTATTATCATAACACTATATGTTATCGAAACGCCAACTTTGTCTTTATCAAAAATTGCATCCATAAATTTAATATATAACTTGGTTCTTAACCACCCAAGCTTTTTACAAAAAAATTTCACTCGACATGTAGTTACCTCAAACAAATTTGAAATTCGTGAAGTCTATTTATCCTTGAGTGTTTCGTCAAAACATAATATATCATTTCTTACCTCGTCTATTCAGTTTATCGTACACTTTCATTTATGTCCTATCTATACCTCATAATCTCGTAATATCACTACATTATTTACCCATGTTGTGAGGGTCCCCAATCTATCCTCTACTAACCCAAGATTGTCATGATCACATTTTTCTTCGAGCAAGGAAATCATAACATGAGCAAAATTTCATAAACCATAGAGGAATCAAGGTGAAATACGACAAGCAATTTAATGAGAAGGGAAAAAGTAAGCATTGCAATATTGAAGAGCTAAAGATGTTATGGGTCGAAGGGAATCAATACAAGAAAATAAAATGACAAGGGTTAACACTCAAGATAAAACACAAGGGTAAGCATTTAACGGATTTGGTATATCGCAATTGGGCCGAAGATTTGAGTCGGGATTGAGTCCAAATATCTAGTCAAAAATATATCGGTACCATGGTATAGGTTATAGTTGAGTCTTTATGGTCCGAAAGTCGTACCATAAAAATAGAGTACAAGGGAACGTGTTTTAGTGGGACATGATATACCTACTCGAAGGTGAGCTTGTCTAGGTCTTGCATGTGAAATTTGTTGGAAGGAAAAGTCTAGTGTTGTGCTCCAATTATTGAAGTCACGATAGGGAACGCCAAATGATCAAAATAGAAAGTAGGTTTTTCATAAGGCACTAATTAATGCACCAAAAATAAAAGGTTAAAGCACGAAATAAAGATAATTATGAATCTCGCAGGTCAAGGCTAAATAAGTTAGAGAGACAATTTCTAGAAAAAGTTCATAGATAAGGGTATGGTCAAGGGGAGGGTTCTAATCATTTCTAGTTTCAAACAATTAGATGGTCATGAATAATGATCCAGATTTGAGGGAAGGTCGAGTAAGTCAAAGATATGTTCATCGGTTTGGTCGATGACTAATTACAATTGTGTATATACAACATCATAATCATAGGTGGCATGGCAATCTAATGTGGAATACTTCTATCTCACTAGGGTCACCTTACTTGTTTCTTGGTCCTTCACCAATATATGTTCTAATCTAAAATTTCAAGTTTCCTCGAAATTTTCTCAATAAAATTTTCCAAGGTGCTTCGCCAAAATATCTTAGACTGTCAACTTTAATCACAATTTTAAATCTCTAGTTAATCTCGAAATAACCCTCGTAATTCGCAAATCGAATAAATTCATCATCATTTTTTTTCCAAACCTTAAACTCAACATTTAATAAGTTTATCCGTCGAAATTCATACTACAAAATGGAACGTTTAAATAACTCCCAAATTTTAATTCTATATCCTTCAAATGTGTATATCTAGCTTCCAATAAGTCACATACTCTACAAAAGTAATTCTCCTTATTTTTTTCCTAAAATTTTAATATCCATAATCAAGGCTTTAAACTCGAAATCTCAATAACTTATATATCATAGATCATATGAGCAAATTTTTAAATATTTCAAACTTTCCTTCAAAGTCGATTTCATATCTTCCAAAATATTTCAAAAAAAAAAATTCTTACCATTATCTCTTCAGCTCAAAATTAAATACTCATAATCCGTAAATCGTAGAATCACTTTCTAATAAACCGTAAATCATAAACCCTTCATATTCTTTAGTCGTTACATAACTTATAATTTAAAGCACTTTAATAAATTTGAGATAAACCTTAACATATTCAATCCAAACTTGAACTTAATCGTAAATCATGTGTCACAATTTAAAGGTGTTTCTCAAATCGGTTTCATGTCCCAATAAATCATAAACTATTTTGCAATTATAAATTATAAACTTGTTTTCGCGATCTAGCTGTCCTCTTGTGTATACCACCTTGTAAAAATAAAATTCCAACTATCCATTGAAGGCGGTAACATGCTACTACCCAACTTGAAATTAACTAATCCTTAAAATCATACTTTCTAGAAAATAAATTCCTTTATAACTTAATTAAAATTCTAATGCATATTAATTGCCAAATGCAATCCATCTAGCCATGTGTTTAATCTATGGGCATATACTAGTGTAGTCATCTTACTAAACATGAAACTAAGAATTTACGGTAGAAGGAGTCAAGCAAGATGCAATTCAAGGAGGATGAACGAGAGTTTGGAATTTGAAGTCAAGAAAGGATGTCAAGTAGGTGGATGAGATTCTAAACTCTAATCCTATATTACAGGTCAGTTTGGTTCAATCATGTAACCGAAACGGCAAACTAGACCTGCATGGGCCACCACAAAAATATGTAACGCCCCAGTCCCAAATACGTAGGACTAGAACGTAATTATGCCAGCTGTATATATACGAAGTATATGGACCCTCATATATATACATAAGCTAATATGCAGTAACCAAGGTACTAAATCTCATCCACAAAGACAAATAATAATATAAAAGTAACTTTGAATTTGTCATGTACACAATAGTTGGGTGGAGACAAAATCCACTACCAACCAAATTAAATATTGAAACATATACAAGGAAAGAATTTAGCAAGCGAGAGCAATGGCGAGTCCAAGATCAATCACCACAAAGGAAGGAATGGCCTTAGCTAGAGCACCTGCAAGAAATCATGAAACACACACCTGGCAAGATAACCAGGTCCTCAGAGGGACGTAACAAGATACATCAACATGCCATATAAATACTGAATATAAAACGTGCCACAATCAAAGAAAGTGACAAGACATTATAAGGTAATCTAACCAACTAAAGTGAACATGCAGTGAGAACAAACCTTTCGTCGCATGGGCCCTGGCTGTAAATGGGATCTGGTATAGTCCCCACTTGGACACCAGTGACCGAGAGCATGACGTTCAAAAACGACAGTGGCCAACCTAGAGGCTCATACACGTATCTCCAGCGGAGCTTCCGGGTTACAAGGGAAGTGCAATAGAAGCTCATACGATAAGGAAATGTTCTCCCCACCCAATGTACCTATCATGTCGTATCCACAACCATGTAACACTACTAATTGTCAAGTCTTCTAACATACAACTATTGACAGTTAGACCTAACGCACGTCCTGCACGCATCAGTGATCAGCCAACACGCAAGTCCGTAGACTATATGCTACTCATAACTCACACCTCTCGTGGCACATCAATGTCAAAGTTTATGCAATGCACTAAGCTTGTGGTTGTCCCTTAACTCTAAGTCTATATGCAATCAAAGGTAAATAACAAGGTACAACTAATATCACTGAGCAGACAGTAATCAAGAACTAGAAACAAATGAACAGTGATATGTAATAAAATGCAACTTAAAAATAAAAGTATAATGGCAAGGTATCTTGCCTGGTATGTCGCCTGATGTGGTGCGATACTCTGGCAAGCCACGAATGTCCAATAGCCTTGTTTGAGGTGTAGGGGTCTGAATTCGTAGAAAAATAGGAATATGGTCAGTCATGATCAGGATTGACAGATAGTGTGATGGATTAGAGAGAAGTATTTATACTAATTTTTAGAAAATACTTATAATACTTAAAAATATATTTTACTAGTAATAATAATTTTTAGGAAAAAAATACTTGTACAATAACGTAAAAAATTACATCTTATTAGTCAACTACTCTAAGTTGTAAAATATTATTAAGGGGGAAACTATATTTCACAATTTAAAATATCTATTTTAGATAAATATTTAAAATATTTGTAATTCATTTAGACCAAAAAGTATAATTGGTCAAGTATATGTACATATAATTCGAAAAGAATATTTTTGTGTTTAACAACTAACTTGAAATTGCTGGAAAATATTCGTTTAATTAAAATAATAGTAATAATAATAATGTAAATAATAATATTAATCAAAACAACAACAAATATTAATACTAATATTAATACATTAATGACACATTTCTATTAAGTAAGGTAAATGGTGATAATAATAATAATAATAATAATAATAATAATAATAATAATAATAATGGTGATGATAATATGATAACAGTAACAAGCTATCCCTTTTTAAATAATAATAATAATAATAATAATAATAATAATAATAATGAAAACCAAACCATTACAGCTATTACTCTTTCCCTCCCAAAACCGATCAGTTACAGGAGAGAGAGAAAAGTGATGAGGGAAAAATGGGTTTACCTAGGCGGTTCCGGCCAGGTGACCGACGGCCCGGGCGCGGAGGCGCTGGAGCTCAATTGCGTTGAGAAGGCGACGGCGGAGTCCGGTCAGCGCCGGGGAACAGCGCGCGGCCACAGATGGGCGCGGTCGGCTGAGTCCAGCTAGGGTGGGGCCTGGCGCTCCGGGGTTTGGGCGTGCGTCGTTCGCGGAGGCGGATCCGACTTCGTGGCCGGCAGCGGAGAGGTGAGAGGGGGCGATGTTCGGGCGGTGCGCGGTGGCCGGTCGCCGTGAGGGTGACTGTGCTGGAGAACTTCGGCGGAGGCGTGGGGGTCCACGCCGGGGGTCCTGCGCGCGGTGGAGCACACGTCGGGGCGGATCCGCCGCAGAGAGCTGCTCCGGTGGTGGAGCCGAGGAAGCGGGACGGGCGGTTTACCGGCGTCGGTGGCACGAAGCCAGTGGCGGAGGACAGAGGTACGCGCGGAGGGGCGCGGCGGTGGTTGGCTGCCCGGGCGGCGCGCGCGGAAAGGGGGCGGTCGCGCCGGAGTTTCGGAAGGGGGCGGTGAGGAGGACACGACGGCGGTGGTCTCCACGTCGTGGGGTGGCGGCGGATAGCTCGCCGACTGAAGATCGAGCGGTGGCCAGGAGTCTCGAGCAGTGGAGGTTTCGACAGCGACGAGGGGGTAAGGGTTCGGGTTCCTCTTTCTTCTTCTTCTTCTTCTATGGTTTGTCTTTGGGAAAAATTGGTGATGATGGTGACACGGTGGCCGGGGATGGCCGGAGAACTGGATGGTGATGACAGTGGTTAGCAGTATGGTCTGGAGGTGGAAAGTCGAGGGTCCGGGTGATGGGTTCTGCGGTCAGAATGGCCGCAGCAGTGACGGGTGTCATCGTTGGCGATGGGGATGTGCTGGTTACGGAGACGGGTTGCTGCGGACATGGAGGACATAGGTGTAGGTTTTGTTTGTGTCAGGGATATGTCCGACATAGGAATAATGTAATTGTATAATATGGAATAAGAATGGTGGACACAGACACAATACACATTTGTGGATGGTAGAGTTTGCTGGAGGAGTACCTCTCCTTTTATAGGAGGTGGGAATACCCAGTTAGATAAACATTAGGATTAATTTAAAACCCAATTTAAAATGATAATCAATCCAAACTCAAATTAAATTCCAATTTAAAACTAGACAATCTAATTCAATGTAAGTATAAATTCTATCTTTTAACTAAAATAAATCCATGAAATTAAACTGAGATTTAGAATGGCCACAAAAATTTTCAAATATATTTTTCCAAAAATACCAATAATAATAATTTCGAAAATAACAATATTTTTAAATATCTTTTTGAATTATAAAATATTAATATAATAATTTTGAAAATGAAATTATATTTATGAATAAAAATTTATGTACCTCATGTTAAGAATATTTGCATAGAAATTCTAAATTGCCACTATTAAATAAGTTAGCCTTTTACAATTAAATAAAATAATAATAAGACTTGGCCATCCCGATACGATACTTTTCAAAATTTTAAAAATATATAGATACAAATAATTATTATATATTAAAATAAAATTAATGTTTTCCAAAAATATGTACGCTCGTACATATTCGTACTCGTCGAGCATCCATGAATAACGTAATTTGCGCGCAATGTACAATACGACTACGCGGCGTACAAAAATTAAAATAGTACCAAAAATATATAGTAGAAATTTAGGGATTTTACAGGAGCACCCCACTCTCACTCTCGTTCCCTCTTCTCTGCGGTCCACGACGGCTGTTTTTTCGCCGAGTGCAAGCTGCTCTGGGATACCCTGATGGACACCCACCTCTAACTCAATAACCTTCCGTAGCTCTGTGTCGGAGACTTCAACATGATCTCGTGCAGAGAGAAGAAATCAGGGGGGCGCCCTCCCCCCAGCCGGCCATGAATGACCTTAATTCCTTCATCTTCAACGCCCACATGTCCACTCTTCCCTTCACCGGCAACACCTTCACCTGGTGCAGCATGTAGGAAGGCGCCAGAAGACAATACTCCCATCTGGACCGAGCCATGATCGACAACCGCTGGTCCGACATGGATCTCATCTCCAACCTCTCTCACCTTAACTCCACCGAATCGGACCATTCTCCGCTTCTAATCGAGATCTGCAGCAACTCCAACCTCATTAAGAAACATTTCTGTTTCCTGGATTTCTGGAGACACCACCCGTAATTCAGAACCACCGTCGCCATAGTATGGAATTTGATGACTCGCCCTGACCCCTTTGCTCGTGTGGCTAACAAACTCGAGGCCACCAAGGGCGCACTCTCTTCTTGGAGCAAGCTCGCCTTCGGAAACATCTTCCAAGAGATTAAGAAGGCAGAGGATGACGTCACTCGTGCTGAGATCCGATACGCCTAGAACAGATCCACGGAAGCCCGCGCCGATCTCAACCTCACCAAAGCTCTCCTCAAGTCTCGGTTGAAGGTCGAGACAAAATTTTGGAAGCAGAAAGCCAGATTGTCCTGGGATGCTGACGGTGACAAAAATTCTAGCTTCTTCCACGCCTGCTTCAAAGGTCGTAGACAACAACTTAATCTGCACCAGATCTCCGACAAGAACGGCACCTTACTTAAAGACCAGTGAAGCATTCACGTGGCAGCCGCTAACTTCTATACCAAATTATTCTCCAAAGAGGTCGTCGTCAAAGATGAGATTTTCTTGGCACTGGTCCCCAACTTGATCAGCGAGCGTAAGAACGAGCTGCTGTTGACCCCTCCATCCACGGAGGAGGTCAAATCGGCCGTTTGGGCACTAGACGAGCACAGCGCCCCCGGACCTGATGGTTTCTCTGGTGTATTATTCTGATCCTGTTGGGATATCATCGAAGCAGATTTGCACGCGGCCGCTGTCACGCCCCGATCCCGGAGGATCGAAAACTAGCCACTGGGCGTGATGCCGTACAAGTCTAGATTGCACTTGTACAAGGCAAAACCATTACAGTTCCTGGTAATTCTCAGAAAACATCGACTATGCAGCGGAACCAAGCAGATAAATTGAAGTCACACAATTTATATAGAAATGTATCTCTTTATTGAAAATCAAAATGGGTTACAAGACTTGCAGCAGAATACAGAGTTTACAACTGTTTACAAGACTTTTGAATAGCCAACTGAATGTATACACTTGCCCTTTAGGCTACAAAAAATATACCGACTTCTTTACAATGAACTTGCCAATATGGCTACAATCTCACTGGTATAACTGAGTTCCCATGTTCCATACATTATGTCCCGTATAGCAGAAGACATCGTCTTGCAAGAAGAGCTTCTGCACACCCATCCGATTCATCGATGCCAAACACTGATTCACAGGATTTCCCCCAAGCAAACACCTGTAATATTGCCCACAACGTGGGTCAGTACATCATCAATGTACTGGCGAGCGGTGCTGGCCCAACTCACCTAAGAAGACAGCACTAAGTAATCATGTTACAGAACATTATTATCAATGGTCTTTCTCGTTGCCTTAGGGTCAATTTCATGTTATAGCCGACAAGAAGTAAAGCATGCAAATCTCATAGCCAACATAATTAAAAGCATACTGTTATCACCCTTTGGTGATTCTTACCTACGGTCGTGTAGCCATCCCTGTATATTTATAATACTTACTCTGCCTGCACAAGACATTGTTAGAAACAATATCATGATTCAATATGAATATCACCGTTCAGGTGATTCTTACCAACAGCCAACATCCTTCCCTGTATTTGAGTAATAACTTACTCTGCCTGCATAAGACATTATTAGCACCTGACCTATCTATATGAAGGTCACTGGCGACACGTCATCTTGGATCATCTTCTGGTGAACGGCTAACTCCAAATGGGGTACGAATCCATGGGAGGTTTTCGAAACACCGTGCTACTACTTCAGCACCATGGGATTTCAGCGTCCTTTCAGTGGGCGGTAGCAAGCCCCTACTGCAAGTCCTGCAATCCCGATGTCAGTACATCGACACCATCCTTGTTCCCCCTAGGACGAACCGGGTTTCATGGCCCAGGAATACCGTTCGAGAAACGAAACCTTGTCGACAAGTTGTCCATGACCATGCAACTATATAAAACTTATCTAAGAAGAAAACATATAATGCATGATAAGGAAAACTAAGCAAAACCATCATTCTTATTCATATTGCCATCTAGCCATCTTGCCTTGAGCCAATGCTCATATTATCATCTGCCCATCTAGGGTCTTAGTGATATCAACATTCTACATCGGCACAGGATAATAGAATGTTGTTATCCAATCTCTTTGCCACATCTTTGATACCATACATCTTTTCAACCAACTCAATGTACTTACCGCCCAGTTCCTGGGACTTAGCACCTGTTTAGCATACGTTCATTCGGACATAATTCAAGCATACTCACTGCCCAATTCTTGGGTCTTAATATCTGTGTTATCAACTATTCATCAAGCCAAAGCTCGACATACTCACCGCCCAAGTATTTGGGGCTTTGCCTTCACCTGTCATATATTTTATTGCAACAACGTACAAGCATACAATTCATTTAGCCCCAACAGTTTACGTTCAGGTGATTATTATCTTTCATTATCTTTCCAAATTCCATGCAATGTGTTATTGAGCAATTCAACAAGAAACATAGCATACTATCCTTATTTTAAGCGTGAAGCTAAAGGATCTTTGAAGGGTTCAACACTACTCACATTCATAGGACGATTCCCGCCACGATCACATAGCCTTCCAAGCGATTCTTCGCATAATCCCAAGTCCAACAAGGCTTCATCGAACCAACCATCCATCATAAGACATCTTGCGGGTCGGGGCACTACAATATATACCACCCAGAAAAAGTTTCGTCCTCGAAACTTAAAACAAAACTCATCCCCAAAACTTCAACCAAGCTTTTCATGAAACTTCTCAACAATCAACTTGCACCATTTAATATTCTTCTGCAATCTCTCGATTAATTTCAAGTAATGTGCCATCTCGTTACAGCATCCCAATTAATTCAACATAGTTTACCATCTTTGATCTTTCCTCCGACACTCGTACAAATCCTTAGCACATGATAATCCTTCCCGTGGCTTCGTTTGAATTTAGCATACCACTAAATTGGAATCATACACATATTTTAGGCGTCCCCGAAATACATGCACTTCAGCCAAGTTCAGCGATAGAGAAGACGAACGAGCTACGGTGTAATCTTCCTTTTCGAACATCAGTAATTCGTTTTGAGCATCTCGTATAATCCCACTTGTTTATTCAATACTCCAACCAATTGATAACACAATAGATGTTGCCAATTCAAATCAAGACATTTTTCCTCAACCGATCCAACATTTCTAAAATATTCCGACATTAGATGTACCAAGTATTCCTTTCAAGTTCATTGTCATCCATGCCACCAAAGTTGATAAATCCATAGCAACATTTTATTTCGATACCCCGATTCTCATCGGTCAAATCTTGTACTCATCATCGTTCGCATCCATACACATTGTTTGCAACTCATAAATTTTCTCGATCCTGATTCATCCATCAAATTGTACCATCATCCCACTCTAGTAATATTTCTCATTGTACTCAAATGTTTCTTCGTATTGATCAAGCCAACAATATTATCCTTTCGTATAGGCAACTATCATATTCCAGCAACATTAATTCTGAGGGTCATTCATATTCACATTCGCCGATCTCGGCTACATGCACTATCCAATTCCGTCATAACACTTATCCTCAATCTTGATCCGGTCAATAAAATTATTCCAACTATCTCAAAGTACTACCAACAATTTTCGCAGCTCAATATCAATCAACCAATCCAACCAGTTCTAACAATTTCCAACATTTTAACCAAGGCAACTCAATTTTCGAAACCAACATGATCCGTCATCCCATCCAACATTATAACATCAAAATTTCCCAAATATCTATTCAATTCCAAAGCCTACCTTCCAACACATCTTATTCATTCCAACTATACTCACGCAACACCAATAGGGACATCCTACGGTTTTCCAATAGTCAACTTAGCATACAATCAAGTCTCTACGGTCAGCTAATCTAAGCTAAACCAGACATTCAGCTAACCCATATGAGATGAGTAGCTATCAGGGACATACTTATCTCTTATCTTAGAGGCAACCAATTCTCAACATAGGGCAACTCTATGGTCTGACCAACTTAGGGACATGGGACGCCACCCCAATCTTATGAACTTATACCCAACACGGACAACT